>JAZHYW010012965.1:0-43136 GCA_037355805.1 Ixodes ricinus | reverse complement strand
GAGGAAAGGAATAACGTAGTCCAGCTCACACTGTACGGTAAATAAGAGTCGCACGCTGCAATCTGCTTCGTCCTAGCAGTGTGTGGCCTGTTTTTGCTTTTGCATTTCTTTTCCCAGTGACTTTGGCAGGTTGTTTGTTTGCTCGCTTGGCGCAGCAGTTCTAAAGGACATTCCAGTGCTTGTTGACATACATGTGCAGGCAATCCTTGCACACCGTGCCTTTGTTTTGAGTGTCGATCAGCGGCCTCAAGTGTGTTTTCAACTGAACTCTTGTTCGGTGAAATATTCGTCCGTTGAGGCGTCAGTGGCGATTTCGAAGCCAGACTTGGATAGTTCTTCCACTGTAATTTGAAGCGGAGGAAGGATTTTCTACCACATCATAAAAACTTATTTTTGCAGTGGTAAGCGGCACATGGCATGCCTGCCATCTCCAAGTATGCGCTGGTGTATGCCCGAAGGCGGCCGGTTAATCAACCAACGATGACCCATAGCAGACGTGACCGCATATACTCAAATAAAATCCGAATAGAAATGTATAACGAGCTTACACTTTTTAATATATTTATTAGGTATCAAAAAGTACATATGAAGATTTCGGATGAGAAACTCACTCGAAGGCGAACATAGGAGGTTATCTCAGACGACAGTGGAAAAGAAAGCAAGAAAACGATGACAACAATGTTGCAGACGGCCCTCCACTTGTCCGGGCATTGCGAAGCAGACGAACCGGTGGTAGTAAGCGACGAAGCGAAGGAAATAAAGTAAAAACTAAGCCAAACAAGGCAAGGCAAAATACGCGAGAATTGAAACGTCAAGTAAACAAAAAATATATATATATATAAATGTATATATATAAACGCAGGAAGAAGAAAGACCGCGGCGGCGTAGCGTGGCCCGCCTCAAACATAAAAATAAAGTAGACATTGAAAAATGGAAAGAAATGCACAACCGTCCAAAGGGGGCTTTTTTTGTTTTGTTCTGTAACTTCGTTTTTATCAGTTTTAGTAAGAGCGTCAGATTTGCATGTGCACAATCGACTTCTTCCAAAGCATACTGACATCGCAGTGACGTACGTGGTTCGAAATGGCCTTTCGCTTCTTCATCCGGAGACGATCGGGATTAGCCAGCTCGCCTATTCGACGAAACGGTTTTAAGCAATACATTCATGTGAAATTGGAATTGCAAAACAAAACGAATTGATCAATATGAACAGTAAAGTTAAAACGTAGATATGCTCTATCTTTTTTTTTTACACTGCCCTTTTACAAGAAACAGGGCGAAGCTACATTTGTGTTTTGCCTGGCTTACGTAAGTTCTGACAGTGTTTTCTTCGGAAGAGCCCAAAAATTGCACCCTACAAGCTGTAACACCTTTCCCACGCGCAGAAAATATCCTTGACTCATGAAATGGAACCTATTTTTTAACATTCAGAACAGCAAATACCCGTGACAATTTTTTATTATTGGTCACCTCGCGCGGAGATAGGCCAAACCAATGCTTTGTGGAGAATTCGTCTGCTAGCGGAGACTCCGAGCTCGCCAGGGGCGCTGCGATCACTTTTCGTCCGCAATCCACGGGAGTTGCCAGTATTGGCTTACATGGTATTTGGCTCTACCGGCTCGGCCAAACACAAGACCAGGCCGGCCCCGGAACACTCGGGCAAGCCCCAAGGGACAATCGCCGAGTCGTCCGCCAAGATACCCGGACCAGGCGGATTTTTTCGGTCGCGCACCAGTCACCTATCTGTGTTTAGAGATTTATGTTTGTCCTCTGTCCCTCTTGTTAAATAAGGTTGTCCTATGCAGCGAAATAAATTTATGAGAAATGCTTCAATTGCGTCAGAATAAATAATTTCAGAATAATTACAATTTTCTGAAACACAATAAAAAAAAGCCCATTTTCGACTTTCTTTAAACGTTCCCACATTAAGGCCAATGATAGCTAAAACCGAATCTCGAAAAACATGTAGCATTTGTTTCGGGTATTTGAAATCATAAAGCTAGAAATATGACCAAATTGGGGCTAACACAGCAGCGTGAATGGGGCGTAAAAATACCCATTGGTGACGAAATAATTAATTATACAAAAGTACAAAAATGCTCGACTGTGGTAAAACAAAAACAACTTTGACGGCAGAGAGGCGGGCGGTGATTTTATATTGAAAATTCTTAGTGCGTTTTCGTGCGAGAGCCGAAGAAAATGCGTGCGGTCCGGGGTGAAAGAGAGGCTCTCTCACGTCGCATGCTTCGCAGGGCCTGTTTTCAATAGCTGACATGTAGGGTCTCTGTGTACGCCACATGAAGGAACCGACCGGAGCGGCTCCGCTTAAAACATCTGCATCTCAGACGTCGAGGCACCCTAGCGCACTCTGCTTGCCTCTCCGGCGGGCGTTGGTGAAAACAGCGGGCACGCCGGCCGTGCCGAAGGGTCAGGTTTCTTCCCTCCGTGCTCAGTCGCCTTCAGGCGGATAACCGTTTGACACAACGACGTGGGACTGCGTTCTTGAAATGGTACCCAGAGGCCGTGAAACGCGGAGAGAAGTTAAATACTGAAGGGTACCCGGTGTGTAAAATTGTTTTTATAATTTTTGTCATCAGATTTTTACGAGGTTTGTTGTAGCCGCTTTGCACTACACGGCTCCCAGACGCTGGTGGAAGCGAGTCTTATTTCCAAGGTGGCTTCTTTGTACACGCTCGCGTTCTCGATATCACCAATCTGTGCTGTAGTGGGTTTACGCGTGTGCACTGCCAGAAGTACCAGGATTGAATTCGAAGCACAGGCCGGACGGAATCCCGGTCTCTCGTTTTCATTTTTCTGAACACCTGCACGTCAGGCCTTGACAAGGAAATGAGTGCAGAATTCGGTCATTTTGTCTCGAGGACGTCCACCAAATCTGACACATACTTGATAGCTGATGTGGCAGGCCCCCGGAGATTGAAAAGAGTGGCATGGTGTTTGTCGAGGTCTCCAATCCCATCGCAGGCGTTCTTGCCATGCCAAGTACCTGAAAATAGCCATTTGACCGACGGGTACTTCGCTTTCGTGAGCTCACTGAGTTGAAACCAGTTCTTCAAATGACTTGCCGCACCGTCACTGACGTACGTCACATGCGCGTACAGCGGAGCAACGTCCTGAAGACACTCGTGAAATTTCGGATCGACGTAGCATGCATGGGTGGAATCGTGGCTGCTGTCATTACTGATGATGAGGGCATAGCTACGCGTTCCTTTTCTAGTTGTCACCACGATTGCGAAGATCAAAACTTGCGTCTTTTTCCAGTAATGTCACTGAACTTCTTCAGGCAGTACAACTGTCTAGTTTGCTGCGAAATCAAATGGTAGCAGGACCTTACCTTCCTCTGTGAATCGTTTTGCTTCACTTATCGTTTTGCCCTGCTGGCGTCGAATACATTCATGCTGCACCCATTTTCTCAGGCACTCTCGAAGGTGTTTCTAAAACGTAAAAGGACTCACTTCTTATCAGCTCTCCTTTCTACCAGGCTGCGTACAACACTTCATCATCATCTGAGAGTCCCAGGCCAGGCGCAGTAAGAGTTTCAGCTGCGGGCCATAAGCTGCACTGGCCGAGGAAACACCTCGTAGATGGAATGTCGTATACAGTCATTTCACGAAGTTCTTCAGCCCTTCTTATTATTCCAGTGGCTTTTTCTAAGGCGCACAAAGTTATCTTGATGTTAGCGTATTACGTGCGCACGTGAACTTTGTGCCAAGATGCATACTCCACCCACTTCGGACTCAATAAGTACACAGAACTTGGTGAGCCCAATGGCCATGTCAGGGGGAACCGTTTTAAACAACCGGAAAGTTTCAAGAATAGAGCTAGTCATAGGACGTTTTGACACATATTCTTTTTGTCCCTTTGTAATGATGCCAATAACGTCCTTCTTGTTCGGGCTTTGCTGGGAGCAGTTCAGTTCATCTTTAGTGCAGTAATTCAGTGCCGCCTGAACGTCCTTTTGGCTCAGCCTCATTGTTATGTGGGGGTCAGTAATTCATCCCACTCCGAGCGTCACTTGGTTCTCCCTTGCTTTTTGGATTAGGTGGCGAGTTGCTGAAGGAATAATCTTTTGAATCTGTTGCTGGGAGAGATTCCTCGGGAGCAAGGTGAGGAGACGGCATCATTCTTGGTATGAATCGGAAGACTCGAACGCATCTTTCAGGTCGCTTGACGACTCCGGACAGATGTTGCGGCTTTGTACTGAGGCTCCAGGCTCCTCCATAACTCCATACGCTGCAGTGAGGCTTAATGAAATTTTCTTCACGAAAACGCTCCCGATCTCTCTCTTCTTTCGCCTTGCGTAAGGCGGAACGAAAAATGCGTTCTCAAAACTGTCAATGATTTCAGAGGTGATATTTCTGGTGATTGAATCTATCTGTCGAGATCCTGGGTGGCTGCTTTCTGAGGAAGAAATATTTCGTCAGGTTCAGATGTCTCTGGTGATTCTTCGGCGAGTTGCTTGAAGCGGCTGAAGCAGTCGACAGAAAACGTCAGCATCTCAGATGGAGTGATCTGCTTGTGGCATATGCTTAATTAACAAAGCTATGTCTAAATCCTTCACACTGCGAACGTTTCTTTGATATTCGATTTTTTCGTGTGCCTGTTGAGATAGTCAGCGCAGAACACTCGCTTCAAGCTGTACGATTCAGCCGTCGAAACGCGGGGAGCACTATGCTTATGCAGTGCTCACGGACGAGGCTCACGAAGCGTCCTCCGGATGGTCCACGAGAAAGGCAAGTGAAAGTGAACGTTATCTCTGGGGTTCATATCACTGCTACTACTTTCAAACAACCGATACGCTTTTCTCCAATGTTTCTCTTCTCTTCGCGTTTCACGGTCCACAGCGGCGGCGGCTCTAATGCTGTAAAGAGGCGCGCCGGTTTTCGCCGTGTCATATCATGTTACCACCAAGCAAAAGACTGAGAAAAGCATGTGTTCAGCGGAGCCGCCTTTCTTTACGTGGCGTACAGAGGCCCTACAGGTCGCCTATCGGAAACAAGCCCTGCGAAGCACGCGTCATTAGAGTGCCTCGATCGCTCCGGAAAACGCGCTTTTTCTGCTACTCTTACACAAAAACGCACTGAAAATTCACTTCTTAAAGCCACCGTCCGGCTTTGTGCCGTCTGTTTGTTTCTTTTTGACCACCCTCTAGCATTTTTACACTTCGTAAAAATAAGGAATTTGTCATCTATGTGTATCTTCACACCCCATTCCCGATGCTGCGGTAGCCCCAAATTGGTCATGTTTCTAGCTTTTTAACTTAAAATACACAAACGTAATGCAACATGATTCTCCCTTATTATGTTAGTACCTATCATTGGCCTTAATCTGGGAGAATTTTCAAAAATTCGAATGGCCTTTCATTTTTAATGGCCTTTCTAAGTTTAGTTCCAAATTAAAGCCTTAATGTTAAAATGGCCTCATTTCACCATTTCTCATAAATTTGTTCCACAACCCACGACAACAGTATTTAGCACTAATATTAACAAGGTGCAGGAGAACACGCTGGTAAAGTTTGAAAGCTCTGGTATTTAGAGATGCGGAGAAAACAAAATAACATTTACGCAATTTGTGCGAAATGTGCCATGTTTATAATTTCTCTGGAAATGAACATCGTCTTTACCTAATGATAAACATTTTGAGTTCAACCTTCTTATACATAGGTTGTCAGTAAATATTTCTGTAACCGTAGTCATGGCAGTTTTTGTGAGAGAGGTGCCCGAAATGCCAGCTTCGCGCAATTCGCGGAAAGCGCTTCGCACTGAGAGTGTGCTTCTAATTTGTATCCACACAAAAAAAAAAAAAAAAAATTCTTTTTTTGTAAAACAAGTTTTGTTTTTGTTTTGATGGGCTTTGAGTCTACCAAATGCTTTTTTTCATAAAAATTAAAAATGGTCACCGCACATGGTCGCCCGAACTTATCTGATAACACTTATAGATGAGAGGGAGGCCATTCAGGTGCAAGTTCAATGAATGATCGACGACGAAATCATCCAGGCTTCAAGCATTCCACACTCTAAGAAAAAGTGACTACCCTGAATAGTCAAATAGCGTTTTGGAGGCTTTGACCACCCCAAAAGGCGAGTTACTAGCCTTTGGGCAAAGCGACGACCCCAAACTGCTGTGGAATGACCACCTTTCTGCAGGTGACGACAGGGGGTTGTGGTCACTTTCGAATCCAATTTTCACGTGAAGGCAGTCGTAAATGATATTAGTAATTTAGAGAACTACAGAAAGACTATAAATTATTTTCTTCCTTAGCTTTCGTGATCGTTTAAGATCCGCCAAGATCACATCTGTTGTGCAATTCGCGTAAATTGGTGGAATAAACATTTTGTCAGCGCGAGCAGCAACACTGGCCTCGACAGCTGTGGACCGTGGTATGGTGTACAAGCTGTGGCATCATAACGACAAGAAACGACGTGGGTGTTTGCCAAACTGAGGTGAGGATATCTTTTTGCCGTATTTTATTGCAAAGAATATTAAAAAAAACATGATTAGTTGTAAATCTGATCGTGCTGAACCCTTGAACACTGAGACCGAGGATCGGCAGGGGAAATATGCTCAGAGGTATGTCATATGTCGCCCGTACTGTATTCATCAATCTCCGACTGGTTGTATTTCTGAGCTGCACCCGTCGTTATTGTGATCTCCTGGCTGTACGTACATAGTGCGCGAACTTTCCAATTCAGTAGCAGGTTGAAATTCAGTGGCCGCGTAGTAATTGGCTTTTACTAGATTGTTGCGTCATCAGGGGTGCTATTTGTGCTTTTACAAGCACCAGCGCGAGCCCGAACTTGCGCCTTTTTCGCCTTTTGCGTTCTTCAGTTTTGATGTTCTGCTCTATGCTTTATTAAACCTAAACCTAAAAGTCAATCACTTCTGCCTCGTCACCCGTCAAGGCACCCCATAGCGCTGCCGCTCTACCGGCTCTTCCTGGATGTCTCCAGTTGCCAAGTACCAGCCGGATAGTCGACCCACCACCATCGCCGCCTCTCCACCAGAGGATCACTACATTTTGGTGCGTCAGCTACCACTATACTTCGGCACGTCAGCTACCGCTATATTTTGGTGCGTCGGCCGAGCCTGTCGGCCCATCCCGTTTTTTCGACTGTTTAACTATTTTCTTGGCACAAAACGAGCCTTGCGGTTTTTCACAACATTCTTGCGCTCGTGCTCGTTCAGTTTTTTTAGGGCAGTATAGAAGCTTCTGAGGTTCTTTGCAGTGTTCCAACACTTGTGTTCCTTCAGTTCTTTCAGGACAGTAAACAAGCCCCTGATGTTCTTTACAGTGTTCCAACGCTCGTGATCATTCAGTTTACCAGTCTGCCCTGCAAAACGTGGCCTTTCAAACCTTCTGATCTTTTCCCCTTGGCCGGTTGCTCTGCTGTACCCGGTTTTGGACTTTACGAAATTTCGTTGCATTGAGACATGCTGCCTATACTCCGTTCACCCGTAAGCTAAGACAGAGCCATATATGTAGAAAGTTTGACCATTCGTTGGCAAGTATAGGAAACAAATGAGGAGGCGCCATTGGCCAAAAGCGGGCTGGGCGTGTTCCAGGGCGTCTTCACAAATTCGAATGTGGCCAATCAGAAGCCTGAAATAATACCCTGCCGGTGGTTGCGAGAAACAAACCTAACAATTGCGTCGGGGTAACTCTCGGTGACTGAAATGTGATGCACGTCAGGCACGTAGCCAGGGGGGGGGAGGATGGGCCCCTCCCCCCCCCCCCCGAATTTTTCCGTTTTGCTGGGGCCTCCTCTCCCCCTCCCCCTCATACAGCATTTTGTCAGGGGCGCCCCCCCCCCCCTCCGAAACAAAATCCTGGCGACGTGCCTGAGGCACGTGATGGTTTAATCACGGTCATCCAAAATTATGGTGGAAGAGTGCGACTGGCGGAACGATCGACATAATCCGTGCGCCGAGGGCCGGGAATCTAACGTCCGAGCGGTCACACTTGATGGAACGATCCTGATGTTACGCCGCCATCCACGCCTGCGATGCTAGTCCTTTTTATTTTGTTTACGGCACATGTTCGTCCCCATTAAACGTTTAGTTTCCTGCACCCCTTCTTCGCCTAATCAATTGTAAGTCGTAACAATATTTCGAACATAAAATATTTTTTTTTAACGAGAGATGTAGCAGTGACAGGAAAGCTGCTTCATGAAAGATGGTGCATAACCAACTCTAACCTACGCTTCTAAACGTCGGGCATGATGAAGAGATTGGCTAGGGTTTAATAAGTACCCCTTTTGTACTGCTTACGTAACCAGGCGGAGTTCCGAAGAAATGTTTAAATTTATGGGTGCTGCTTTCACTGCGTTACCATATGGCACAGCGGACTTTAGATCCCGTAATAAATTTCGTAATAATGTGTCTAATGTTTATGTCTTAATTTTTCTATAAATCATCCGTCGGGTCTTGTTGCAAGTACAGTTTTAAATGTAGTCGTTTTAATGAAAAAGAAAACAATTAGAAAATACATATCAAAATTTGTCATGATTGCAAAACTGAACGCGGAGGGAATATCGGAACCTCCATTCATAATGATGTAGGGAATAGTGTCATACTCGTTTCTAGCACTTCGTCATTATTTTCTCAACGAAACATTGCCACATAAGCCAAGGACACGCTGCCCTGGTAAACACGAAATGCGAAAGAGGAATACGTCACAGGTGGATACAAAATTGGGGAGGCAACTTGCGGCGTTCTTTCTGCCTCCAGTTTAAAAATCAGGTGATAATATAAAAATGTATCGGTAAATATATCGGTGTCTGTTGGGATCGCGCGAACAGTTTCAATGGGATTATACACTCAGAATGGCTGTATAATAAAAAATTTTCCGCATGTACTGTAACACCGGTAACTGAAAGGGTATGAACAATTTGCAACTTATTAGCCAATATTTTTTACTGTCATCCCTTATTTCGTATACACTAAGCCTGATAAATAAAGGGTAAAGATATCACTTATGTAATTGTCGAGAACTTATGTTCAAATTAAAAACGAGCAGCCGGCATATCAAATCCGTTCCTTTCATCGGTAAGACATAAGCACAACCATGTAAGCTTTTCAATTTAGAATTGAATCGACTTTTACTCGATGTCTTCCAATTTTACACCGAGTAGTGGATGTAGATAGAATACAAAAAAAGCATTTATTTTAATTCGCTTTAAATGGTCATTATAATTATTAGGAACACTCAAGTCGATTACTTACCATAGAAAGCGAAATTCCCGGATTAGAATTAAAGCAGGCTCCGTTGTATGAGGAGACCCCTCCACAGTGCAAGGTCTTCTACGAAATGAAAACGTCTCGCAGACAATGAATTCCACTACCCTGAAAAGAGAAGTAACCAGCTTACAGGTTCACGCTAATCATGATGCGCACTGTTATTGTGCTTACTAACGCGTGCCATTCGCTCATTGTAAATTATACTACAAACACAATAGTCAATATTTTCTAGTTTTAAGGATGCATAATAATTTTCTTGAAATAATTACCTCAGACACTGCCACAGGCACCACATGCCATCAGGCCAATATTGGTAATATCCTAGGAAAATAGGGCCATCATTGGCCCATTGTATCTTCTCTGTAACTAATATTGAATATGTCTTGGAAACATATATGGCAATGAGTGCCCTCTTTATCCTCTCTATCATCAATATAGAGATTTTATTGGAATCCCATTGGATAAATGGGAAACCACTTCCAATGTGGTGCCAATAGACAGATCCACAAATTCCACGCCATCTAGCGGCGGTACTTCAAAACAACGCGCGGGCGCTGCTGGCAACACGCTGGCAGCCGTGGACCTCGACTGATATGGCGACAGATGAAAGCAACGTTACTAGAACCACTCAGTTGGGAAACTGTCATAAAGACTGCTCTGAAAAAGTGGCACCGATCCGTCCACGAGAACCGAGCTAATGGCGATCCCAACGCCGCCACTTCTCCCGCAGCGGCCAGTCCAGGAACTGCACGTGACTTCCATTTTCGTTGTAATCGGCCATTTTGGGGCCAGAACAGATACTGCGGAAGGGACTTCGAGGTACCGCCCCCGACTCCCATGCGGACGCGCCGCGGTTTACTACCGTGGTTAATATGCGCCTAACTCAGGACGCGCTACCTGAAATCCCCGCTGAGGCAGGGTTGTATAAAAACAATATTAATTATACTGCAAAACCTTGCGAACTAAAGATTTCAGAAAACAACACGCGCCCCCCATTTTGTACTAAACTCCAATAAAAGTTACTACAAAAAAAGTTTTTTTCCGTTAGTTTTTACGCAAAAACATGCTTTCTAAAAGCTCAAGGCGACCACAGTTAAGACAAATGATACAGAGTGGCGCTGTTGTCGCATTTAGCTCGGTCTCGGTGGACGCCAGCGGCCCAGGTTTCAACGGTGAGTTTCCCAACTGAGAGTTCTAGTAACGTTGGATGGAAGCGAGTGCATAGCGATTGTGTTCCTGCAGCTGTCGCCGCCGTTCCGATTCTACTCGTAAGTTGCCGTTTGTTTGCTGTGTTCCCTTCTGAAAGCAAATAGGCGTGAGGGATCATCACGAAGACAAGGTGAGATGTTTTGTTTTGCTAATAGACCTATTGCTATATTACCCAAGCATCAAGGAGAATGCAGGGATTGGTGTTCCACGCGCCGCGCGTGCTGGCCTCAGCAGTAGTAAATTTTCTAAAGCAAAAGCCTAAAACAAATTGTATCTGGCACGCGCGTTCGTCAACGCTTTATTTTGGTTATTTACTTCGAATCATTTATACGGGGAAGGCGTGCGCGTGTGGCGCGTGGAACACCAATCCCTGCATTCTCCTTGATGCTTCGGTAATGTAGCAAATGGTGTATTAGCCCATCGTCTCATCTAAGAATGGACTAACCGCAGAGGCTGTGCTAGCGCGAGACGGTAGCCTTAACTGGCGCTCGCACTGCACTAGCACTCGCGCAGCCTCCGAGGTGTCGCTTTTAGCACGTACGGCCAACAGTAGTCTATGCTAAGGTGAGACCACCGTGGGTGAGACGAAGTATAAAGCTCGCGAGATTACCGCTTCGTGAAAAAAGAAGCCGCGTATATGCGCGGCACTTTAAACTGCGCCACACCGCTACGTTAAAGCACGAGCTTCATTCCGTTGAACCCTGGGCAACATCTGTTATCTTTTTTGTTTTCCTGGAGTCTTTCTTTGCTTTTCCGAGAAACCGTGTTTTGCTGAAAAAATGGTTGATTGCCATAAAACGAGATGAGGCCAAGCACTTCGCTCTTTTAAAGCACGCAAAGGTGTGTTTAAGACACTTTCAAGAACAATACTATCTGTGAAATATCGCTTGTGGTCATTGCTTCTTGAAACAAGATATTGTGCCAAGCGTGTTTGGATTGATATTTGCGAAAAAGACCCTCGAGCAAGGCGCCCCATGAAAGGATGGCGCATACACGCAAGTGTCCTACAGCGGAAAATGGTGCAACAGGCTACACCGGCTCGAATGGCGTCGCCAGCGAAGCTTCAACAAGTGCTACGACCCTTAACGAAAGCGTCGACATTCACGGAAACGACGACGACGCCGTTGACGTTGACGACGACGCCATACGAGGCTGATAGCAGCAGCGCTAGCACCACCGACTGCGACGGTCGCCATAGCACTGGCCGCTCCCTCCGCTATTCCTCCAAACCAGCGTTACCTGTCGTACTTCACAACACCGCCAAAACTAGCGTCTCACAGTTGCCGGAAGCAATTTCTGAGAAGGTTGTATTAGCTACCAATGTCGCCCAATATTTGAAGGTCATTGGCATCCGAACGTATGAATTGGGTATCACTTCCCATCAAGTTCCAATGGAATTCCATTATTGCTTTAAATTGGGCAATAATTGGAAATCCAGTGGATAATTCGGAAACAGCTTCCTATAAAGTGCCAGTGATCTTTCAATGTTTTTTTAATATCGTGCAGTCATTGGCACACTATTCAACAAATTGGACGCCATTTCAATAAGTGCCAATGGGCATCCAATGTTGTCAAATATTGGGCAGTCGTTGACACTCCGAACATTTAGTGTGAATGTTTCAAGTCATTGACACTGCATAGGATAAATTGGATATTACTCCCAATGAAGTGCCAGTAGGCTACCAGTGTTTTCCTATTTTGTTCTGTCATTGGCACGAAGTTCGATAAATTGGACAGCATTCGAAACAAAGTGCCAATGGGAGTCCAATATTGTGAAATATTGAGCCGTCCTTGGCACCCCATAGGATGAATTGGATACCACTTCCAACGAAGTGCAATGGGCTTCCTCTGTTGTCTAATATTAGGGAGTCATTGGCACCCCAATTGATAAATTGAGATAAAGTAAAAATTGGCTCCCAAAGTTGTTCAATATTGGTTAGTGGCTCACCTAAAATAATCCATCAAACTTTGTTCTTGTTCAATATTGAGATAATAAAAATAAGATTTGCTAGCCATTTAATCCATTGTAAAACAATAAAATAATTTGCCGCGACATTTTGAGATTTCTACACCTGTCATTTGTTGAAGTTATTGTTTGTAACTTATGATAATTTTTTGGCCGCAGCTGACGAGTGTGCGCTAGTCAGCTGAAATGAGGCGTCCGCGCTCGCGACATACGCAACCGCAATTACATTGCCTGCAAAAAGTGATACATTGAAGGGGCGCTTAGAACTGGTTTGAAGTGCTCTTAAAAGACTCGACAAAGAAAAAAAAGAGTGCACTATTTTTTTAGTAAAGTGAGTAGGGTTTTAGGCAAGGAAAACAACTGGAGTCTGATTTCACGGTGCTTATACTTTTCACGAATCTCTACAATGTAGGGAATGGCACATTCGCCTTATCTTGTTTTGTACTGAACCCTTTTTTTGTACGGAAACTTACGCGAACTCACGCCTGTGCTAAATCTAACGGATGCTTATTGTGGAAAAGACGCCCTCGAACAACACCTCATAAAAAAAAAAGACTGAGTGCTGAATCGTTTTGCGTCACTAACGAAAGCCACAGTAGGCAAGAGATTGCACACGACAACGGCGTCGGCATTCGGCTAGGAGTCGCGTTCTACCTGATTGGGCACGTGTTCCAACCAAGCACGGACGCAGAATCCCTACACTCTAAGAAAAAAATGGAGGAAAAAAGTAGCAACGGCGCGACTTCCTCCCTCCTACTGACGCGCCCCCAAGCGGACACGAGAAGAAGGGAGGAACGAGACGTTTTCCTCCTTCTCCAGGCAGACGGGAGAAAGCTTTCGCCCTCCCGACGCATCTTCTTTCGGTTTCGTTTTTCGAGCAGGTCGCGCACGTTGTTTAATAAATGCTGTTGAGTTGATTGAGCTTCAGCGGCAGCGAAGGCCGCCTGTAATTCCGTCTTCTAGTCGAAACGTGCGGAACATTTCGGTTGCATTGACGTTTTTATCACTAATATTTTATCAAACGAGCAAACGAAGCCGCTAGAAACAGCGAAGTTCAGGAGCAGTGCCAGCAGCGCCACGTACACTGGGTAAGATGACCGTAAACCACGCGGAACTGTTTCGACGTTTTCGACGTTATGGAAATCGCAGGAACTGCGTCCAAGACAGGCAGGTTTTGCTGCCGGCTGCCTGGGTGCCTTCCGTGCTGAGTTCGGTTCTGTTTTCCGATGCCGAGTGCAACCGGCGTTCAACGTGCTTCTGTATTTGTGCGTGTCAGCAACATAGCAGCAACATCGTGGTGGCAGTGTTGTGGGTTGTGAACAGAAGACTGGAATTATCGCCGATATGACCGTGTGTTCGCGTATCAGCAGTGTAACAACAAGATGAGATGACGTAAACTGTCGGGCATTGATGCTGCTGGTCGGGCCGTGATCGGAGGGGCGGGGTGCCGCAGGTTGACATTCCGCTCTACATTTAAAAGTTTAATACCACTTGAGGGATTAGGTGCAATCGATCAACGTGCGGATAGTCATGTTGGAACGCTGGTCTGAACAGTAAGCTCCTAACATACAGTGGCCAATGTGACTGTCGGTTGTCTTGTCCCCGAGAGCGATTGCTCTCTGAGGAAAGGACTGAACAGTACGAAATCATGACGGAAAGAACGTATATTTACATGTTGGAATTTTAGCATTGAAAAAGAATAGTAGGTAAAATCGAAAAACAAAAAGCTACCCATTATTTTGCTGATTAAATATACTACGGTTCCTGGAGAAACTGCCCTCCAAGTGGCGCGCTGGGATGAGCGCTAGAACTTTTCGTGCTCGCCACGGAGTAGCTCCGTACACTTAACACCTGCCGCAAGTCGCGGCTTTGAATGCATTCAAGTTGATCGAAAAGCGATTTCTCAGCCTGTGAAGCATCACTTCCAGCTGAGTGAATATCCGCTCTACAGAGATTAATTCAAGACAGCAATTGCAACCGTGCGCGAACAGCACAAATAGAAAAACAAACACTACAATAGAAATACAGGCTACGACTTGCCGTGCGGCGAAACAAACTCATGGCTTCGAACCGCATTGGAGCGGCTTGATTTATTGGCTTTCAAATAATTACGGCATGATCGAGCGTTTGCTTTTCAATAAGAGATTCATCCCCTGAGCCATTAAAAATACTCTCAGATGTATGACATTGCTGGAAAAAAATCAACGTGCTGGGTATATTTTTCATTGCTTATTCAGTCACCGAGAAATTCTGTACGTTCAAAACGACCAGTATAAAAGACGGAAACGCGGAGCTCGGGTGTAGTGTGCGGGTCAGTGTGCCGTTGTATTGATGTTTGTATGTGCAATGTATGTGTATGCGCTCAATGTATGTTCACCTGATGCTTGTAGTATGCGTGATGTGTGTATAGTGGAGGTTCCCGAAGGTCCCGCAGCGAAATGGTGGCCTGAGGAAATAAATTATTTTTTGTAGAACATGAATTGGGCAGTATCTAGCGCCACCTAGCCTAGCTACTTGCAATTACTCTGCTTGACCCTGCCATCTGGTGGCAAGCGATTTAACCTTCCTTCACGCTACGCGATAAACAGCGGCTTCGAGTTTGTTCTTTTGAGAGCGGCTTTTGGTTTCGCGGATTGGTTTGCCATTCCTCCGTGATATGCGGTTGACGAGGGAATTGTGACTCGAGAAACAGCAAAGGTAAGACGTGAAGTGCACGAAGTAACTGGGTATCGGTTGTCTCCGATTAACATCGCAGTGCTGTCGACGAGAAGACTGAGTAACTGCTTTCGAAACGCAAGTTTCTGTACCTGTGGGGGGAATCTGGCTTCGGAAATAAACACAGTTCGCGGAAAGCTCGTGTTACGCTTTTATTTGCTGCTCCTCTCGTCCCGTACAAGAGACGTAGCGTCCTCGGTAAGCCTTATTGAGCTCGATTTGCTCGATTCAGGGCCGCCATAATGAGATGCAGGCGACGGAGGAACTAGTTGCTCCCCTGCTTCAGGGACGAAAGTTTCTCCCTTTCTGAAGGAACATAGGTTACAAGACCGTTCCTCCCCTAAGGGAGGACTATCGATACCCTTTTTTCTAAGAGTGTAGCCCGCCATTTTGCGCCAGTTTTATCAAGAACACAGCACACCCGCGATTTTGTATTTATCTTTGAAAGCACATTGACAGGTGTTCATTTCTACCACTCAGGTGAGTAACACAATCGGAAAACTTTTCGCCGCCCTAGTATATTTTAAGCGATCATTGATATAAAAAAACTGTGTGCTAAAATTGGCGAGGCGAATTAATAAATTCGAGAAGCTTTACTACTCCTTTAATCTAAGTTATAAACATATATCCGAGAAAATGTTTATGAAAAAGTGGTTTGTAGGGAACAGAGTTTAGTGGACGTTCCTCTAAAACGATCTTTAATCTGTGGCCAGCGGTTGGTGGCTTTCGTTAGTAACGCAGGCAAATTCCGTACTTAGAATTTCCTTTCTAGAAGGTGTTGTTTCTAACCAAGCTTTCTGTTGCCCGTTAATAAAGGGTGGTCGAAATTCTTCGCTTGTTCTACGCCGGAACGAGCCAGAGACCCTTCGTTGGTGTGGACGTAAGAGCCCTAAACTTCAATTTGACGCAATAAAACTTTGGTTGGTGCTAGTTGGTACATATCGATTAAAATGTTAAAAGGCGCGAACTGAAACAGGATGCTTGGTGTTACATTGAATCAGTTGGAAGTTGGCGCTTCTCCGTGTCGTGCGTGTGTCTTTTTGCGTTCTCTTTCAGTCCGCGCCTTTTAACTTTTTATTCAATTTGACAGCAGTGCTTTGCACGTGTTATCAATATCCTTTATGTACAAATAAGTAGATTTGTTTATCTTGTCTTGCTTTCGTTTTCCGCAATAAAACATCACGTAACCACGTCCCTGTTTACAAATTTGCGCGCTTCCAATTTTCGAGGTTATTTGTGCTTTCTTCCAATATCTATAACTAACGATTGACAACATATATATTTTGTGCATATCGCAATCTTTTTTTATATATTTGATGAAGCAAAATAAGAAAATAAATAAGTACTGTCAAATAAGTAGTGTTTATGTGCTTCTAAGGGCCTTAAAATACTTACTGAACGATGCGAGTTAGGATATTTGGGGATTTTTGCGATTAAATCCACATACTTTTCTAGCACAACCATGCATTAATTTCGCGATACCTTTGCTAAAACAAGCAAATGTTGTTCTAATTTTAAGAATAAAGCTGCGTGTTTCTATTGGCCCAAGTTAAGAAACCCAGTACGTGATGAAGTCTAACTTACACACGAGTGCGTATGATGCAGAAATATATATCTGACTTTATACAATCGCTATTGAATACATACAGATCGTCATATATCTTCCTCTGAAAAGGCTTATGTGTTACTCTTTCTTTTTTTTTTGTTCTTGCTATTATGAAAAAAAGTTTGATAAATAGAAACAGTTACGAATTCCCAAATTATTTTATCTCTGTGATATATGATACGCTCTGTCACCCAATGGAAGTCAAAAATAACATTGTGTGCACTTATATATTAATTGTCTGTTGTTTTCTTTGTTCCCATGACATGACGTACGCTGTGCGTCAACCACCCGCCGGATCGCGGTTTCAGCTAGGAATCACCTTCTCCGATGTAGCTGTTTTTCCGGAACGTATCTTTAATTTTGATACGTTATTACACAAGCTAAAGGCGAATCGGACGGTAGTTTTGGAGCACGCCGGAGTCTGTAGACCGGATTCGGAGATGGAGCACGCGATCCTAACGGAGTCGCTCCACCTCCGGCTCCCCAGTGGAACATGACCCCTCCTCCGGGATCCGCAGATGCCTTCTCGTCATTCACCTTCCCAGGAATTTCCTTCCCGCGGTCCCGGATCTCGAAGCACATGTTTTCGCGGTTTTCGCAATCGCGGCGATAACAACAGATTTTCAACGCACGAGCGAAGTTAATCATGATGTGAAAGGTTCGTGTCGATAAGCATGCGCATCAGCGCAGCCCCCTTGCCTCTTCATCGAAATTCTCGAGAACGGTGTCGAAGTAGGTATCGATTTTCGTCCTCTTCTTCGGTGGTTCGAAAAGGCAAGCGAATTCATGCGGGGCATCCATGCGATCCTCATCGCCGCTGCTACTCGGACCGCTGCTGCTAGAGGAGCTGCTCGGGCAACTTGACGACAGACTGTCGTCAGGCAGCAGCAGCAGTAAAGCGGGCGGCACTTCGGGAGCGGCCATTACGAATTGTGAGGCGAGATGCCGGGCCAGAAAGGAAGAAACATCTGCGCGCCGAGGGCTGGCCAGGCTAGCTTCCGGTCGAATCCGCCGAAATCAGGGAGCGAATTTTCTCGGATCCGGATGGAGATCTGGTGTGGGAACTGCTTCAAAACGACCAGTGCAACACGTCCGTCTCGATCCCGATTGCCCAATGAAATATACGCGCTCCGGAATAGTTGATCCCGGCACGCTCCAAAACGACCCGTGGAATTCGCCATAAGATATTTAATTGTGTTTCGCGACTCGTTTCATTTCGCGACCTGGGAGCTTTCAAATACCTGGGAATCCTGCTGAACCACCTTACGTTCTCGGAACGAAGTTTTTCAAGGCAGCAATATTTCTAAATATCAGTGTTCATCAGTAGCTGAGTTTGATGTTGATGCTTAAAAGGGACATTAGTTTGTTGTCTCTATTACTTTGGCTGATTTGCAATTGACAAAAAAAAAGGCCGCCATTTATTAGTTCTGCGACAGGGGGGGGATGTCACTGGTGAAATAAATGAGGATCAATCAAAATATGACGTATTTGTTGTCTTTAACGGTAAAGCGAACATAGATACCTTTGCTATTTTTTTGTCTGATATCAACTGCATAAGAAACAAATACATGTCATAGATCAATGTTCGTTCGTCAGTATTCATAATGGTTATATTAGGAAATGTTTTTGCCAAGCATATTGTCAAAACCCTGCTTAAAAAACGTGGCCGAGTGCTGGCGCAGCTCAAGTTTATCTTGCTTAACATTTGATGCCTAGTGTTGCTCAGGAGCAACAAATCAAGATTTATTTATTTCTCCCGCGCCATGTGAGCCTGAATGAATTTAGCGCCTTCTATCGCAAAGGCGAGGATACATGCGCTTAGCAGTGAAGAATTTGATTTGCATCTTCAAAACGGATCAGTTGTCCTTTAAAGCAAAAGCTGACAGGGGATGTGAGGGAGGTAAGCTGTTTGTTATTATTATTTTATTATTGTGGTTGTCAGGTTATTAAAGACTTGCATGTCTATGCAGATTTCGGAGTATTTTTTTCCCCTTGGTGTACATCAAATTCCGTGGATGCTCTTTGGTGAAGAGTCTTCATCGAACCCGCGATGCGAGTACAGTCTGTAACCTTATGTTTTTAATCCTGTTCTTTTCGCTCTTTGGGGTCGCGGAAATCTGAAAAAGACTGCAAGAATCTCTTCCACGCGATGGTTACAACCAGGTATACTGAAGCACCCTCGCATAGCGAGAGTCCGCAAACAACCAGAACCTAGGAAAGTAGTGTCGCGGGTGCAGCAGGATGTGCACCCGCGAAGCAGCGTCAACCGTTCGCCTGAAGTGCTTTTCTCGCGAGGTGCAATGCGATCTAGCAGACTATCATCTCTATCGACGCCCGGACTTTCGATAAACCATATTTTGCATCGCACCCTACTACTGAAATCTTAAGGGTGTATGAAACTCATTATATTTCGAAACAAATCAGATGTCAGAATATCGTCTTTATTCACGATCGACGTGCGAACGACGGCCCCACTTGCGCGGCCGGCGTGCCGGCAGGCGGTATACTTCTTGCATTCGTCGTCTGCTGCAGGCATCTTGAGGACCGGGAAGGTACCCAGTCGTAAATATTTCAGAAAACGTGAGCGATTACCGGTACACTACTGTCGAAACATATATGACATTCAAGCTGAGACTATATCAGGCTGATTTTAAGTTTAAATCCTACTCCTGATATTTAATGGTTCGCCGCAAAAGCATTGAGTCATTATCGCATTCGTCCGCGTCATTCAACTTTAATAACGGTTTGATAACCACGTCAAACTTACGGAGTCAATTGACAAAAAAGGCCGCTGATGCATAGCTCTGGTGACAAAGGGGATGTCACTGGTAAAGAAATGAGGAGAATCAAAATGGTACGTATTTGTTGCTCTTAACGGGGAAGCGAACATACATAACTTTGCTATTTTTTATTCATATCAACTGCATAAGAAACAAATAAATGTCATAGATAAATGTTCGTTCGCTCGGCATTCAATTACGAGAGTGAGAAATGCCGCATAAAGCAATTGTCAAAACCTGCCAAAAAATGTTGAAAGGCGCAGCTCAAGTTTATCTTGCTTAAAGGAGCGGTGCAACGACATGTCTAATTGGGATGTTTTTCACTGTACACGAGCTTACTGGCACTGGGTGGGACTCAAGGGGATACTCTGCACGCAACGCCACTTGGCCAAGACCAAACCCTTTGTTGCGGTGTAATGCTCACAGGACAAGAGCACCATTTTCTATTCAATCTCTCCGGCAGGAAAATTTGATTGCGATGAAACGTGGGGATCGCAGCGGCACCCATAGTGACGATATTTGAAACGTGGTTCTTAGATTGGACCCGAGCATTTGCGTGGCACAATCGATTTGGGCCTGCATAACTACTAGCTCGGAGAAGCATTCCGGTGGTGGCCCGTGCTCCAATCGCTGCAACGACGACAATAGCCGAGCCATAGCAATGTCTGGAACTCAGCGCGTGTTCCAGTGCTTTGTCAAGCCACAGCGCTTGGCTATGATCAACATTGGCGGCGTTATAATCGGCTCCAGATTACGTGGCCGCTTGTTCTGGCTGCGAGTTGAGGGGCGAACTGCTGCTTGTTTTCTTTATTTTTTTTTTCTCTGGGACTTCTCATTGCGTAGGGTGAAAAACGAACGCGTGTATCATAGGTCATTAACGTCAGGGATCTGTTCTGAGCGGGTATTTCGCGCAAAGTACAAAAATTGTTGCATTGCCCCCTTTAACATTTGATGCCCAGTGTTGCTCAGGAGCAACAAATCAAGATTTATTTATTTCTCCCGCGCCATGTGAGCCTGAATGAATTTAGCGCCTTCTATCGCAAAGGCGAGGATACATGCGCTTAGCAGTGAAGAATTTATTTGCATCTTCAAAACGGATCAGTTGTCCTTTAAAGCAAAAGCTGACAGGGGATGTGAGGTTGTCACAGGTTCGGATGTTAAAGATCCCATTTAAACAAACAAATTTGTAATTTGACTTGGACCGCTGTCCAGGTGCTAGGACCACACCTTGGCGATAGGCTTCGTGAGAGGCGGGAGGAATTGAGAGCAGAGCATGCCGACGTTACGAACAGTATTTTATACAAAATAATTCAAAAGTGAGGGAAAGGCGCACAGGACGTACACACAGTTGAAAGAAGGAAAGAAAAAAAAATCAAAAGTCAAATCGAGGTTGTCATACAGTTTTGGAGGAGGGGGAAGAGCCGAGTCCAGCGTCCCAAGGTGGTCCTGTTCGTTGCGCCGCCAGTCGGGGTCGAGAAGTCGTGGTGGCTTGCGTGTTGTAGTGACGAACAGCACTCACTCACAAGCACTCACACACCCCGTCGAATACTTCTCGGTGGTCGAACAACCATACCGCCGCGGACCTGCTCAGCGCCGACCATTCCACACCGACGCAGCCTTGCTCCGGGGTTCCAACGTTCCACTACCCTCGCGCGCCCGAGATCCCCTCTTTTTCTTTTTCTTTTCCTCCGATCTCGCACGAAAAAAAAAAAAACACTTAAGCTCGCGTTCCTGTCCTCGGCGCTCGCGCACCCCACTCACAAACACGGAAACGGACTACACCATCACCATTGAAGGACAAAATAGTTATTGAATTCTGTGACACCACCCCTTATTTCAAAAAATATTCACGTAGGAATATATAAAAAAAAACATCACAAAATTCAATGCGCACTATCTTCCTGTTTTACCCCGACTTTTCTCAGAAACGTCCTGAAACTCGGTAATTAATAGCAATTCACACAGCATTTACATATATATACATAGTCCCCTCTGCGTTGCTTACGGCAGGTTAACAGGTTCTTACTGTACCTTATGTTCTTTCTAGTGTAACTCTGCAATCGACTGAGGTATTCTTTCCCGACATCTGGAAACATTGCGGTACACCAATATTGACTGCGAAAGCATGCACATACAGACTATATCTGGACTCACGTTACACGAACACCGAAATTACTTCATGCTGCAAAATATTTTAGGTCTGCTCCAATAAAATTCTTCTATAGCACTTTCCAACTCGGCTCAAAGCCTAAGCACATAGAACCTCGATCATTCCATTGATACGCCTAACCAGATTAATAGTAACTCTCTCAAAAACAAACCCCGGTAGATTTTAGTTATATCCTTTCCAATCGAATCTCTAGAGTATTGTTTAACAACACCCAAAAATACAGAACAGCGCAGCTGCACTTAAGAACGCAATAAAAAAACCAAGAAAAAAAACCCACAAAGTTCACAAAGAAAAAACGCACCCACGTACAATCCTTCAATATACTCCAAAAAAGCTCATCCAGTCTCCAAAGCAATATTCGTTTCATGTGTTCAGCCAGTAATAAAACAAATGAGACTAACCTGCATGAATTGTTTTACGGTGCACTGGACAGACATAGCACATCAAAGACGTTTCCACATTAAGTGGCTTACGGTCGTGTGTATGATTGTCCTGCTGATGCTTTCTCGGATCAACAGCAACAGGCACTTCGTTTCTCGAACTGTGTACCCTGTTATTTGAAGCACTGTGCGTCTTTTTCAACAGCCTGCGTCTTCGAGCGTTGCTCTCTCTGACGCAAACAGGCTTTCCGCTGTGGCGTTGAGCAGCCAATCTGTAACTTCTCAACGCTGAGGAGCTGACCACATGGGCGTTATGATCACTTATTCGCTGTGCTCGCCGAACATTCTGCCTGGGCCGAAACCGCTTCACAAGAGCTTCGCTGTGAGAGACTCGGTTTTTCCACAGACGCCGGCTACGCTGAGAGCCACTTCTTCCTCGAAGCTTTCTCTTCACCTTGTGGTTCAACAGGTTTCTCGGTACACTTGCTTTCGTTGCAGGTCTGCTTCTAGTGACTTTCTTCCTTCTACGTTCCTTCATCTTTAGGGCAACTTGTGAGCCGCTGCTACCTTCTGGGTCTCTATCACTTGTTATCTCTTGAAAATCAACACTGGCCACCAACTCAGCCGTTTCATTACTTTCCCAAACGTCACCAGCTCGTACCCATTTTCTAGAAGGCTCCGCTCTGTTTCTTGCCACTCTAGCTTCTCCACGGCAACGATAACTGGTCCTTCCAGTTGTCGACATGGCAACCGTTCCATATGAGGAATACTGGACCTCCTTGCCCTCTTTGGTTTCATCTTTCATCGCTGCAAGTCCTGCAGGCTTTTTCATTACCACCTCATCCGCAGCTTGACCGATACTGGTCCTCTTGACTTTCACATCTCGCTTACTCTTCAGAGGACCCTCTGAGTTTCTCCAGCTGGATATCTTTCCGACACGGTCGAAGAGCAGATTGAGACTGCTGTCTTCTTTTTGTAGTGTCGCAAGCTCCTCAGGCTTCTCAGGTACACCTTCACTTACTTGCACTTTCAGCAATGTGGTGTTCTTCTTTGCCGCCTGGTTCTTGGACCTTGGTTCCGTGGCTCCATTGGCAATACTCCCCACATCTTGTTTCTCATCGTGTGGCAAACCCACTTCAGTTTTCTCCGGTCTATTCCAGCCAGCTTCCGGTTCGCTGGGAGCGCGCACGTTAGGGAGGTTACCCAAAATCAGGTCATATAAAGGGGTCTCCATACACTTAGCCACGACGTTCCCACTGTAGAAAGGAGTCTCAACATGCACCCTGGCCTCAGGCAAGACCCTCGCAGTCCCGTCCACCAAGTACACGAGACTCGACGTTCCGGTCAGGTTGTCGTCTGGTACGAGGCTTCGGCGCACTACGGCAGTGTTGCAGCCTGTGTCACGCAACACAGTGACAGCTTGTCCGTGTAGTTTTCCGGCAGCTACAGGCATGTCCCCCATCAGGCGAGAAGTCCCGCACACTGCGTTTACCACTGGCACCTTGGTGCCGTCCCTTAGCTCGACATAGCCACCTTTCACACGACCGGATACTGCGTCCAGCTCCTCCCTGCTTGCTTGAACACAGGAGACTTGCGATCCTCCGTCCCGGCTCCAACATTGACTGGACGTGTGACCGAACTTTCCGCAATTTCGGCAGGTCCCAGCTTGGCTGCTCGGTTTCCGACCGTGTTTGCACTGTGCCGCTAGGTGTCCACTTCTGCCGCAAAGAAAACATTTCCTAAGAAGTTTACTGGCCTTGTACTGTTGACCGTTCGATGTCGGTCGAGATCCACATGCCGCAGAGTCTGGTGTAGCCTCCTCTCTCCTGGCCGGCTCCTGTTCTTGGGCCTCCAGATAGCGGTCTGCGAGGTCAGCCATTTCGCCTAGCTGTTTGCTCTTTCTTTCTCTTAAGAAAAGCGATATTTTTGACGGAACGCTCCGAACGAACTGCTCCGTGAGCAGCAAATTCCGTAAGGCGGCAAAATCCTTCGCCGTCCCGGACAGGTCGACCCAACGGTCAAACAGGCTAGACAACCTCGCCGCATATTGTGTACCGGTTTCCCCTTTTTCCGGCTTAGCACTTCTAAACTTGTCTCGGAAGCCGTCCGCAGTTAACCGAAACCTCTGCAGGAGCGCTTTTTTTACGTTATCGTATTCGACCGAATCCTCCGGGGTTAGCCTAGAAAAGACTCCAAGTGCCTCCCCTGCCAAGCATACGCTAAGCGCAGTGGCCCAGTGTTCGCGGGGCCACATCTGCCCGCTCGCTAATCTCTCAAAGCGCATCAAGTAGGCATCAAGGTCGTCTTTCTTCTCGTCGAAGGTGGGCAACCAACGCTGAGGACTCTTCCATAGCGTTGTCCCGGTCCCGTTTTCGGCGGAACTAGTGGTAACAGGGATCGGCGACGCGTTCTGTAATTCTTGCAGCCTGATCCTCAGCTCTAGGGTTCGGTGCTCCGCTTCGACACTTCTCTCTTGCTCCTGCGCTCTCGCGGCTCTCGTATTCTCCCTCTCTTGGTCCACCCATTCCTTCAGGGCCGCACCCTTGAGCCCGAGTTCTTTTCCGCAGGCCATTAGCTCGGGGAGCTCCATGGCTGAAGTCGCGCGGACCCTTTGCTGGATAGTCTGACTCTAGAACCTCTCCTCTGCTCCCGATCGGTAAGCCGGGTTGTGTGCTCCCGCAACGGCGTCAGCCTCACAACGCGCTCCCTACGGCGTGGCAAAACTCACTCGCTCACCCTCCTCCTCTCAGGATAGATCGTCACAGTGGACAGCAGGTCCTGTCGCGGACGCCAGTTTGTCACAGGTTCGGATGTTAAAGATCCCATTTAAACAAACAAATTTGTAATTTGACTTGGACCGCTGTCCAGGTGCTAGGACCACACCTTGGTGATAGGCTTCGTGAGAGGCGGGAGGAATTGAGAGCAGAGCATGCCGACGTTACGAACAGTATTTTATACAAAATAATTCAAAAGTGAAGGAAAGGCGCACAGGACGTACACACAGTTGAAAGAAGGAAAGAAAAAAAATCAAAAGTCAAATCGAGGTTGCCATACAGTTTTGGAGAGGGGGAAGAGCCGAGTCCAGCGTCCCAAGGTGGTCCTGTTCGTTGCGCCGCCAGTCGGGGTCGAGAAGTCGTGGTGGCTTGCGTGTTGTAGTGACGAACAGCACTCACTCACAAGCACTCACACACCCCGTCGAATACTTCTCGGTGGTCGAACAACCATACCGCCGCGGACCTGCTCAGCGCCGACCATTCCACACCGACGCAGCCTTGCTCCGGGGTTCCAACGTTCCACTACCCTCGCGCGCCCGAGATCCTTTTTTTCTTTTTCTTTTCCACCGATCTCGCACGAAAAAAAAAAAAAACTTAAGCCCGCGCTTTTGTTTTCGGCACTCGCGCACACCACTCACAAACACGGAAACGGACAACACCATCACCATTGAAGGACAAAATAGTTATTGAATTTTGTGACAGAGGTATGATCTCGTGCACTCCTGACCTCAAAAAAAAAAAAAACGCGAAAATATAGCAAATGTAGTTACAAGTCTTCCTACTGTGCGAAACGAGAAGTGCCGCTGTGCCTCTCCAAGGTCGTTATTACTTTAGGACTTTGCACTCAAAATAATGCTGCGAATGCCCAATAAGGTAACAAATGCCCATAAGGTAACAACACGCGATACATTCTTGGTGCAGTATTCGTACCACGGAGCCATGTCACATATAGTGAGGAAGACGCCCGAGTCACATACCCCCATCGCCACCGTAGCATAATATTCGGCCAACTCGAAGTAGCGGGGCACGCAGAGCGACCGCCGTTGGTGGAGTTCAGATTGTTGGTGAGAACAGTCACAAGCCTAAACACGTCGCACAGCATCACTTGTACGGTTGTTGCCTAGTATTTTCTTGCTTTCTTGCACGATAAAATGATGGCGGCATGCAGCGCAAAAAGGTAAAAAATCAGTTGAAGAAAAATGACCACGCCTAAACTCGTGTGTGCTTCCTTCGGAATTTCTGTTGCTTCTTTTCTCCTCCTTCCTTTCAGGATCACAAGCGTCAGAAATTACAATTTGCCACGCTTCAGTTCCGCTTCTGCACCCTTAATTTAAGCGAAGTAGGAGTGTTCGAGTCGTCACAATCCCGCATATGCAACGGACGCGTCCCATCAGATCCAACTCAATGAATGGTCCGGGCGGTCCGGCGACCTTGCCGAGCATGCGCACCGTTGAGTGAAAGCAAACGACGTAGCGCGCTTCTGTCGACTTTCGTCATGCTCCGTCGAATCCCATGGATAAAGTTCGGCGGAGTTGGAGGCGCTACACGCGCCTCCAACCCCGCCGCGTCTATGCATGGCCGTTGCAGACGACAATTGATGGTGGCGGAATAGTGGAGGACGCCGGAGACTGCCACTCCTGTGCTCGCACGACTAGCAGGTGGTGTGAAAGGCCGGACTAGACGCACCTGTTGCATACCTGACCTAGTAAAAGGTGTGCACTAGGCTTGGGAGTTTCTTCGGCCGAGCCGCACAGTAAATCAGTAGTAACTTTTGGGGCCTTACTAATCTATGGGCTGAACCTAAATGCGTAGTCCGGTGATATTCGGAAATTGCTTAAAGGAGTCCTGTAACGACATTTTTACTGTTTTTTTTTAATTTGCACCGAATCTGAGCGTACTGAACGTAGTAACCTAGTGAACTTTTTATTTTCTAGAAATTCGCTCTATTTCAAAAGTTATAGGCATATTAAAATTACAAAAAGAAGCAAAAAATAACCTCCTTTATGACATTCTTGGTCCTCGGTCTTCCCTTTTCCCGTGCCGGAGGATTCCCCTTGCCGCGGTGACCGAGGAATGTGGGGAGGAGGGAAAGACGGAGAAAGGAGGTGAGGCCAAGGAGAGAAAGTTGCCGGTAGTACGGGGCAGCTCTCTCACCTCGGCTGATGCCAGGTCCAACAACGTCACGATTTCGTCACATGGCGCGCGTGTTCGACACCACGCGGCGCCCCCGTAGAAGGAGAAGGTTTCCGCGTCGTCCGGTTAAGATATGACGCACTGATAATAAGTCACTCTCTCCCTGCGCGCTGGGTTGCCCGAACCACAAAAGGAGGGGAAACCGGGAAAAAGGTAGACGATTAAATAGGATTGCAAATCCCCTTTAAGTTTTTGCTCTTGTCACATAGAGTTGGCCTAAATATGCACAGATGAGATAATTATTTCACTGAAAGGCGCCCAAATATTCGCTAAATCAATTATATACATCACCACAAAACCGTACGCCAAATTTCGGATTTATGCCTGGCTAGTCGTGCCGTGATGTCACATTAGACATGGTAACGTCAGAGACCCGCCGTTGACTTACTCCCACTTTTCATCAAAATGGATGATGGTGTGCATAAAGGTCATCGTGGAAGAACTGAGCTTACGTGGAAGAACTGAGCCTCCCTAATTACCGTAAATCTTGTCTTTTTCAGAACGAGTCCCTACTGAAAAAAAAAAAACATTTGGTGCCTATATGAAAGTAAACGAGTCTATACAGGTAACAGTTTAGCCATACCGATCACCAGTTTGTCAAAGGGGTCGCTCCTATGGCTCAAGGGGTCCCCCGTATGAGCCATAACGGTCACCTATTTGGGCAAACAGGTCACTCCTTTGGCAAACGGGTCACTCATCTGGGCAAATGGGCAACTCGTTTGGGCAAAGTTGACGCACGTTTGCTCAAACTGGTGAACATGCTGCACAAGCGGGTACCGGTGACCGTCAAACTATACCGGTTTAATCAAACGGCTCTCCGGAGCCCGTTCGATACTGAATGTACAGATCGGCGGCATGGGTACGCTTGTTTCAGCCGTGGCAGCATATGTTTCCAGAAGGCCGGGAGCGCCGGTTCATCGATTTCAAATCGTCCGCGTAATGCAAGTCATTATATTTATATTTTAATTGCGGCGATGTTCGGGTTAACTGCAACTTCAACAAGGAATTTTTTTAAATTTTTTTACGTTAACGCGCGACGTTGGCGAGCCAATATTTTTGTCAGAACTTCAAAACTTCGGCGTTTTTGTTGGCTCAATTTACTTAATCAGCTTGAATCTCTCTCGCAGAAGACGCAACCGCGTGAAAGAATATACTTCTAGACTCCGTTTCCCCTCAATTCAAGACGCAGCAAAGGTAGCGCCCGAACACGCGGCTGCAAAAACATCGAGCATTGCGAGTGCACGCCTGCCATTGCAGCAGTCAAACTATACGAGCTCGCGCTGAGTGCTTTCTTCGCTCGGGCGCAACCCAAGCGGCTGGCGCCATCGCCTGTGCTGCGCCTTGACCTCCTCGACCGCGCCCCCTACCCCCTCTCTGGTCACCTGTCACGTGACCAAAAGAAAGAAGAGGGCACCAGCGCGCGCGAGCTACACGCTGATAAGCATCGCCTGCCATCGCCTGCAAGATCCTGTAGGGCGCCCGCTGGTAGCCGCTTTTTTCTTTGTCTGCTTGTTCGTTGCAGTTCGAACTTCGCCCGTCCTACCTGCTTCGATCTGTCGCCTTACCCTGCGGTTTTATTTGAATGCCTCGACAACGTATTGGATGTGCACAAAAGCTATCAGTGTTAGAAAAGTCCTACGCGTATATCGGCAAGAAGCGATTCTTCAAAGAAGTCAGGAATTTTTGTGGTTTGGTTGGGTTCGGCAAGTGATTGCTTGTGCGCCGCATCGTGTTGAAACTTCAAGGAGCCTTCCTTCTCGTTTTTGTGTTTGTGTGGTTGTCCTGCTTTGACCATGTCGACACATATCTAGTTTCGGATTCCATCTTTCAAGTCCGCTATTAATATGGTAAGTGCACTGCAACCTACTTGTTGGCAGCGATTGACCCTTCTTCTACGCGTATTCTTCGAGATGATCTGTAGAATTATGCAGCGTCATTTCTCGCTGCAGCCGGGAGAATAATTTCGCCGAAAGTCTACCATTATAGTCTAGAATTACTTCGGTTCTTGTTTGCTTTGCAATCTTCTAAGTTGTATAAAAGCTTAGAGTGCCTCTTTACATTTCACAGACCGCTTACACGTTTGTACTTGTTTGCGGAATAGGTTGTAATAAACTTCTAGGAAAATTGAAAACAATGTTTTGTGTCTGTCTTCCTGCCCATTTGCAAGCCCCTGTGCGAGCACATTTTTTCTCGGGTTTCCTGCATGTTATAAGTAGGTTTATGAGTTTCGGGACGTCTTAAATATGTTTACGGTAACCAACCTTTTAGACAATCCCCATTTAGAAGAGTGGTAAGTTGGGCAAGTTGGTAAACGTTGAACATGGTTAAAACGCGCACAAAGAGACGAGGACAAACAGGGAAGGAACACAGAACACAGACAAGCGCGCACTCACAACTCTAATATATTAAGTAAAGAAAAGAAAGATGAAGCACAATATATTACAGGGGACAACGGCACCAGGGGGTAAACAGTTCAGTCGCAGTCAAATGTTCGCAAGAAGGCAACTTCTTTTTCGCTTAAAGCTACCGACGGCTGACTAACGCAGCGATCGGCCAGGCTCAAGATGGTGAACGCCTCGAGCACCTCGCGCGTTTGTTTTTCTTTAAAGCGGCCAATGATTGATGTTTTTTCTAACGATGGTGTGCACGTACAAGTCTTACAGTGCGCCGAAAGGTGACCTCCTACAGTGGATGTTAAAGAAAGTTTGTGCTCTCGTAGACGGTCATTCAGACACTGTCCCGTCTGTCCCACATAGCATCTTCCACATGAAAGAGGAATGCTATATACAACGCCCGAGGAACAGGTAACAAAAGGCCGCGCATGTTTTTTGTGGCACGTGTTTTTTGATAATTTTTCTGCTTTTTCACGAACCTTAGAACAAATTTGTCGCATTTTTTTAGGGGCTGATAGTACTACGGGCACACCATACCTACTTGCCACTTGTTTCAGATTATGTAATATTTTGTGTAGGTATGGCAAAACCACCACCCGGTTTTTGTCAACGGGGCGCCTAGTTTTTTCACCCCTTTTACATTCTTTACCAGCGTTCCTATCACTTCAATTAAGACCTGATTCGGGAACCCTGAAGATTTTAGTCTATCGATTTGGCCCAAGAAACTGCGGTGAATGGCATGGAAACACGACTTTTTTACGGCTGAAGTGAGGCAAAAGATAGCAATGCCTCTCTTCACTACCTTGGAGTGTGAGGATGTGTAGTGAAGAATACCTTTTTTGGAACGTGGTGAGAATGACCAGCACAAGTGATCGGCGTGCAATGAGAGCAAAAGGTCTAAGAATTGCAACGCCCCTTCCTTAGGCTTCTCAAAAGTAAAGGTGAGCCCAAAACCGCACGTATGAAAAATGTCCATAATCGTAGTAACCAAATCTTGATCCGCAGTCTTTTTGTACAGTAAAAGAAAATCATCTACATATCTGAACACGTTGGTAACAGGTGTGGACTTAATAGCTAAGTCGTGTTTCTTGGGCCAAATCGATAGACTAAAATCTTCAGGGTTCCCGAATCAGGTCTTAATTGAAGTGATAGGAACGCTGGTAAAGAATGTAAAAGGGGTGAAAAAACTAGGCGCCCCGTTGACAAAAACCGGGTGGTGGTTTTGCCATACCTACACAAAATATCACATAATCTGAAACAAGTGGCAAGTAGGTATGGTGTGCCCGTAGTACTATCAGCCCCTAAAAAAATGCGACAAATTTGTTCTAAGGTTCGTGAAAAAGCAGAAAAATTATCAAAAAAACACGTGCCACAAAAAACATGCGCGGCCTTTTGTTACCTGTTCCTCGGGCGTTGTATATAGCATTCCTCTTTCATGTGGAAGATGCTATGTGGGACAGACGGGACGGTGTCTGAATGACCGTCTATGAGAGCACAAACTTTCTTTAACATCCACTGTAGGAGGTCACCTTTCGGCCCACTGTAAGACTTGTACGTGCACACCATCGTTAGAAAAAACATCAATCATTGGCCGCTTTAAAGAAAAACAAACGCGCGAGGTGCTCGAGGCGTTCACCATCTTGAGCCTGGCCGATCGCTGCGTTAGTCAGCCGTCGGTAGCTTTAAGCGAAAAAGAAGTTGCCTTCTTGCGAACATTTGACTGCGACTGAACTGTTTACCCCCTGGTGCCGTTGTCCCCTGTAATATATTGTGCTTCATCTTTCTTTTCTTTACTTAATATATTAGAGTTGTGAGTGCGCGCTTGTCTGTGTTCTGTGTTCCTTCCCTGTTTGTCCTCGTCTCTTTGTGCGCGTTTTAACCATGTTCCCCATTTAGGGCTAGCGAATAATTTGCCTATCCGAATGGCGTGTTCAAATATGTGATCACGTGCCAGGTCGAACGATCACCCGTATCAAACGAGGACCCGTATCAAACGGGCACCGTGTCAAACGGGTACCGTATCAAATGGGTACCGTATCAAATGGGTACCGTATCAAACGGGTACCCGTATCCCATAATCACGCTTGATCCGATCGGATCGACAAGTTTGCCACCCGTTTGATTCACACGGGTCGACCAGTTTGCCACGCGTTTGAATTTCAAATGTTCTTTTTTTAGTAGGGGACTGTTTTACTGAGAGAGCAGTCAAGTGCTGACGTGGCCGTCTTTGCATGATGTTACGTCAGGGTTTCCACTGTTGCCAACGAAAACGCCGTGTTTTGCCGGTGCTATCTGAGCAGTTTGGTTCTGTTTGTGGAATTACCTGTGCCTTGTTACAGGACAATTTTTTAAGGTGGTCTGTGACCCTTTTCAAAGGAGCGTCTAACGGCGTTGAAATTCCAAAATTTTGTTTTCGTAGAAACAATTCAAGCAAAAATACGTTTCCAACTAGGCCCTTGAAAAACATTTTCTCTCATATCAATGTGTTTTTAGGAGCAAGATATTCTTAACATTATTTTCTGACAAGCTTGTCCTGTACTTTGTCATGACGAGGTCCTCAGTTCAGGACAGGCGTTCAATGACGCACTACTTGGTAAACTGCTGCTGTTATTCTGAAGTGCTACTCTAAGAAGTAACGAGTAGAGAATTTCAGACAAAAAGTGTACCTAAAGCAAGTTACATGCTTTAAAAATAACTAAGAGTTACAGCTACTAACATATTATTTTAACTTAAAATTCTTCAGCTCCAGATAATGTAACTAATTAAGACGTGTGCCTATCTCAAATAGTCTACTCAAGATACTATATTTTAAAAACTTTTTTTATGTATTTTGGTATCTTGCAAATACTTTTGATCGACAGTATTTGATACTGTATTTTAATTACATTTTTGAGTATCTTCTACTGATCATCTCAAATACTCTTTTGACACTCCGCCATTTTCTGAGCTTTTCGGTATGAAGTGGCATTAGCGTGACACGAGGGAACGTGAACATTCTTTTCAGCAACCAACTCTTGTTGCTAGCTCCGACAAGCTACGGTGACATTTCGCCTGACAACAGGCGAGAAGTTTCGCCTCTTGTTAGGCGAGACTTTTTCGAATAATCGTTCGTCGTTCCGATCAGGACTTTGACTTAGCGGCACATCCACCGGCTGGCTGACACGAAACACCGTCAGACTAGAGGCGGCCACATCCACACGGAAACACCATCAAAATTACTCTCATATTAAAAAAGCCACTTTCTCGACACTCCATTGGCTGGGAAACACTTCCTTTGCTTTCCTTCTGCAATACTCTCACTCACTCAAGCTATTACACTCATCATGATGGAAGACGAAGGTTCTGTCCTACCGTGTCCCTTTCTAAAAACTTATTTTGAATAATTGTCCGAGAAAGGCAGCGATCTGCAAGTGACATGAAAGCTATGCCTCCCCAAGACAAAGATGTTCTTTGTTGGCAACGCTTCGAATACCAATACCCGAAAGCACCTCAAGGCACCTTTGAATTTTTATTCTTGCATTCAGGCTTTAGCTCTACATGTACAATTGTTTAATGTTATCTCAAAGCATTAACATTCCAGACAACTCCTCTGTGTATTTGTTTCGCTCTAACTGCCAAAAAGGATAAAGACATTGATCAGTTTGTAAAGATAAAGACACCAATCAGATTGTACTCTCTTTTTTTAGTGTAAACCGAAATTATGCGGCAGCTTCAAACTAAAAGCCGAAAAGCGGTTTATTGAGACATTATAACACTGGAGTGAGGGGAAAAAAGGACGGAGAGACACGAAGCTGCTACCATAGCAACATTTGAAGCTGTCAGAGGAACTGGGTGAAAAAGCGAGCCTTTACGAACTCCAATGAGGGAATTGAGAGGTAAGTACGCAATTTTTATATGACGTTCATGTCGCAGGCCGTGCACCCCAGTCATATGTCTATACTGGAAAGTGAGACACATCGTGGGAAACGCTCAAGACCAAGCGACTCCAATCCAGTCAGCTCGTTAAAACAGCAACGATTTGACGAGAACTCAAGGAGGCAAGCACGACTACCCCAGAACAATTACGAAGAGCTGGTGGAAAACTTCGTCATCAAATTGACACGACCACATTCAGTCTTAGAAAATGAAGATTTTGCTTGCCTGGTTCGAAACCTTGCGGCAAACAGCACTCATCTGACAAGAAAAATGCTTGTGGCCCGCATCGACCATCGCTTCTCCAAAATGAAAAAAGTTAGTGATCAAGGAGTTGGAGAAGGCCAAATACGTCGCCATTTTTTCCGAACGCTGGAAAGCATTCAACAGGTACGTTCGCTTAAAAAAAATGTTTTTTTCTTTAATATTCCGATTTTTTTTTATATGAGGACTTCTTTGGTGCCACGTGTTTGTGGCTGAATGCCGAATCATGGGAGAGAATGTTTGCGGCGCTTTGTTGTCACCGCGTGAAGCGGAGCGTGACCTACAAAAATATCGCCAAAGAAACGGAAAACATATTCATAGAGTATAGTATTTAAAACAAAGTTGCCAGGTGTCAAGAGCCGTTGCGATACCAGGCGGAAAAAGACTGCACGAGCAGAATAAAAGAGAACGACGAGCGTGGCTCAAGCGCTTTTCAACTCCCGGACGTGTCAAACGTGTGAATCATTTCTCCCGGGTCTTTAGCCCGACGGACGACGTAGGACGATCGTCACACTGGCAACGAGGTGAAACGAGCCCGCCCGACCGCATGCCCGGCACCGACGGACTAGCACCGCCGAAACAGCAGCACCAGCAGGCCGGGGAGGAGCCGCGGCACGTTATGCCGTTATACAAGCGCCTAGACGCGGTCGAAGGGGATGGGTCAGCATGGCCCGTCTATCAGGAGTAAGTTCGAGTATTTTTCCGGGGCAACGACACTCCATAAGCCAAGCAGCGGCACTTTTTCCTGGCAAGCTGCGGCACCCGGACTTTCACTCTGCTGCTGGACCTTCGGTAGCTCGCAAGCCGCCCCAATAGGTCGCTCGCCGAACTGTTCGCGGTCCTGCATGCGCATTACAGCCCTGCGCCATCCATAATGATGAAACGGTTTCGTTTCAATAACCAAAACCGCAGGAAGGGCGAAACTGTGAATGATTTCGTCGCTGCGCTCTGCGGCCTCCCAACGAACTGCAGTTTAGGCAATCAGCTTGACTCGCGGCTTCGAGATCGGCTCGTCTGCGGTATCAACGACACAACTATGCAAACGAGGCTCCTTGAACTGCCGGACCCTTGGTTTGACGACGCCGTAAAAGCAGCGTTGGTGTTGGAGGCGGCTTCTCGGGACTCTGCCGAGATTTTCCGTTCGTCAGGACCAGCACAATCAGCGTTCGAGGTACCACCAGTGGTACTCCCAACAAACACGTTTTGCAGCCACGGGTCGCGTTTCCTGCCCTTGCTGCGGCGACGCGCACCAGCCGCACCTCTGTCCGTTCAAGCAAGCGTCGTGCCACTTCTGTGGTAAGCAAGGACACCTTCTCTCGTGTATGTAGGGCGAAGAAGTGGCAGTACAGTGGTCGGACGCACGTTGAAAGGGCGGCCGCAGATGGCGGCTGAGGCAACCGCCGTCGGACCGGCGCGCAGCTACAGCGGGGTTGACATGCGGAAAAAATATCTGGCACCGATACAGCTCAACTTCATATTGTTACCGAAGACACCCAGATTTTCGACATGTGGTGCCTAGCCCCCACTAGCCAGCCGGTCCCGCCTTTCATTGTCACCCTCGAAGTTTGTGGCCAGCCCCTGTGCGTGGAACTGGATACAGGGGCCAGCGTTTCAGTCATTGCGGGGGAACGTTTAAGTGCCAGTCCAGCCCTCAGACGTCGTGTTGCGCACTTACTCTGGCCAACTTTCCGCTGTCCAATGCATGGCTGAAGTGAGCGTCCGTTTTGGCAACAAGGAGGAACGCCTGCCCCTTTTTGTAACAAGGGAGTCGTCATCCACGCTGCTTAGCCGAATTTGAACCGACGCTCTGGGAATTCAGCTCTCGCAGTCCAAGGAGGCAGCTGTCTCTGCACTGACCGCTGTGCCAAGGCTGCTGCACGACTTGAGGCTCTGTTCAAGCCATGTGTGGGAATTTTTCTGGGCGCTGAAGTAAGACTGCACGTTTTAGTTGATGCCCGTCCCAGATTTTTCAAGCCAAGACCCCTTTTCTCGCACTTAAGAATAAAATGTCGCAAGAGCTGCAGGCCCCGCAACGTGAGGGCATCCTCACACCGGTAAAGACCTCTGCATGGGCTACGCCCATCGTACTGGTGATAAAGAAAAGTGGAAGTGTCAAAATCTGAGATTTTAAAGTTACCATCAACCCAGTGGCAGAACTTGAGCAGCACCCCTACCCCTCATTGAGGTTTTGTGGGCGTCACTCTCCGGTGAAGAAAAGTTTTCCAAATTGGACCTCAGAGACCCATACCAGCAGGTGGTTCTGGACGAAGAGTTTCGCAAATATGTGGCTATTTCCACGACAATTGAACGTTTTCAGTACACACGTCTGCCTTTTGGCGTAGCCTCAGCCCCAGCCATCTTCCAGTGAGAGATGAACAACCTCTTCCGGGGATTGAAGCACGTGAGAGTGTACCTGAACGATATCCTGCTCACCGGGATCAACGACCAGGACCACATCCAAAATCTCCACCGGGTCCTGACCAAGCTTCAAGAAGCAGGCCTGAAGCTCAAAGTCGAAAAATGTGTTCTTATGGCTCCCAAGACGGAGTACCTAGGCCACGTCATCACGAAGGTCGACCTGGCTCCCGCTCTTCAGAAGGTGGAGGCAGTGAGGGATGCACCGTTGCCCCAGAATAAGAAGCTCCAAAGCTATTTAAGGCTCAACTTCTACCGGAGGTTCTGCCCTACCTTTCTGGACGCCTTCAACCACTTCATCTCCTGCTACGCGAGGTGGCAAACGTGGACCTGGAGAAAGCAACAAGACGATGGGTTTCGCCTGAGCAAGTCTCTGCTGACACAGGCTCCTGTGCTGGTCCATTTTGATCCGGCCAAACCTGTGGTCCTCGCGGTCGATGCCTCCCCATACGGCATTTGCGCCGTACTCTGGCATCGGGACAGCGATAGACTTGAACATCCTGTGGCGTTCGCTTCACGCCGCCTACACTCCGCTGAGCAGAATTACAGCCAGCTAGACAAAGACACCCTGGCTTTGGTCTACAGCGTGGAGCGGCTTCATCAATACCTGTGGGGAAGAGAGTTTGAAGCAATCACTGACCACAGCCCACTGTTGGGACTCTTCGCGGCTAGCAAGGCGGATCCTGTTCAAGCCTCGCCACGAATAATCCGCTAGGCTTTCAAACTGGCGGCATACAGTTTCCAGCTGGTCCATCGGCGAGGGAAGACTCTTGGTAATGCGGATACGCTCAGTAGGCTTCCGTTGCCAGTGGTTCCAGCAAGTGAGCAGGTGCCAGCAGACATTCTTGCTGTAGCAAGCTTATCCGTGTGTACTCTCCTGGACAACACTGGCCCAAGCGACCAGTCGGGACAAGGTTCTGTCAGAAGTCGTTAGAGTAGTCGGAAGAGGTCAGGCCTTCCCCCAGTTGAAGGAATACAGCCCCTTCACCCCCAAACGTGCTGAGCTGATACTGCAAGAGGGCTGTTTACTGTGGAGATCCAGGGTAGTGATACTTCACGTCCTACGTCTCAAGGTTTTTGAACCGCAGCATGCAGACCATCGAAGGGTAGAAAAGATGAATATGGTGGCCCGGTCTCACGTCTGGTGGCCTGGTTTGAGCGCAGACATAGCTCATCACGTGCAGCGATGCCACGTCTGCTAGGAACCTCGGCGAGCACCCCGACGCATTGAGCTCACCCCTTGGGCTTTTCCTGAGAGTCCATGGTCCCGCCTGCATTTAGACTTCGGTGGACCTTTCAAAGGACGATACTTTCTTGTAGTTGTCGACGCCTAAGCGAAGTTGGTGGAAGTACTCCCCGTCACCACCCCATCCGCAGCGGCGACAATCTCTGCATTGCGACTTGCCTTCGCCGCCCAGGGACTCCCCGACTTAATAGTCTCGGACAAGGGCCCAGCTTTTGTCAGTTCTATTTCACTACCGGACCACGCCACAGGAATTCACTGACCCTGCCCCATGTGAGCTGCTTATCGGCCGCATGATCGAGACACCGTTGGACGTTTTGCGTCCCAACCTGCGGTCCACAGCACTGATGAGGTAGCTCAAGCAAAAGTTTTAAGCCGACAGTGGTTGTCGTCCCGGCACTTTCCCGGAAGTTGGAGCACCGGTGTATACCAGGAACCTCCGACCGGGTGCTTCTTGGTCTGCCGGACACCTAGCCTCAGCGGTAGGCGCTTCGTTCCTGAACGTGCATCTGCCCAATGGGACCATGTGGCATCGGCATGGGGACCATCTTAGGCCTCGCAACGAGACGCAAGGAGACTGAATTGGCGTCCACGGACGTCAATTCAGTCTCTCTGCCTGTCTTGCCGGACCGCGAGAGCAGGACACTAATTCCCGAATTTTCAAGTGGCAACCGCAGCATGGACCCCACGTCCTTGCCCAGTCCCTAAACTTCCACTGCGTCTCTAAACGACCCATCGGTGTTAACGAGTTCCGCGACCGGCGTTTCTGAGTCAGCCCCATGACCCCGGCAGCCGTCAGGCAACTACCGAGGAGTTCCAGGCCACGAAAAGCCCCACGTCGGTACTCCCCCAGTTGACGTGTACGCACGTGGTATGTTATAGTATTTTTTTTACTAACGGCGGAGGAGTGTCACAAGCTGTAGTGGTACCAGGCGGCAAAAGACTGCATGAGCAGAATACAAGAGAACGACGAGCGTGGCTTGAGCGCTTATCGACTTCCGAATGTGTCAAACGTTTGAATCATTTCTTCCGGGTCTTGAACCCGATACACAACGTAGTACGATTGTCGCATCAAGGTTGTCACCCTCAACGGGTAAAATTTTCTCGAGGCCTTCAGGTTCGTAGAATTTCCAACTCTTAAATACTCTACGTATTTGATAATGCAAGCGCCACAGAAAGAAACAAATGTCAATTCTTCGTGTGCAGTTTGCTGGCATGACAGTGTGTATTTCACGAGTGTTTTTTACTCCAAGACGCCGGCGTTGCGTTCATTGTTTTGTTTAAAACTGCCCATTAGGACGTTGTTTTATTTTGAGTTTTCGGTTCTCACGATGACGATGAGGAAAAAGAGCACATTGAGCTTACGTCAGTTCACGACAATGGAGAGCCGTATCGACTACCTCCATATCGAAACTGTGCGTCGCGCACATTGAACTTGGTTGCTAGTGCCGACACCCAGAAAGCAGAAAATGACCCTTTCTATCTCGCCATCTCCAAGGCGCTTTTTGCTAAGTGCCAGAGCTTATGGGCAAAACAAAACCAGTCAACGCTGGCTGCCGATGAACTTCACGACCTCTGCGGACGGTAAGGTCTAAAGTTTTAAGGTAATACTGAAATTGTATTGCCTCTCACCGGTTTCGTTGCTGTTTTCAGCAATTGAGTTGCCAGATTCCATTGAGATTGCGGGATGCCGTCTAGTCAATAACATTGCTCTGAACTGGCGTGGAAGTGCGAAATGGAAGGGGATGAGTCGGATGACCTGTCTTGCTGCCGACTGCACACCCATAATCATCGTAGCTCCGGCGAACCTCGGCGCTCATTTAATTTTTGAGACTGTGGGATGTCGATGCATTTTAGTTAGGTGTTCATATTTACTGGAATTGACTTGTAAATAGGGTTCGAACTTCGATACAAACATATAAGCCCGTCCCCTTTTTTGTGGTTATTCGCGCGTACGAGTTTCTTGTTCTTTTTATAATAATGATTTCAATCATATTATGTCTTATTTTTTGTGTTTTTCAAAGTACCTTGTTGTGTCAAATGTAACGCTTTGGAATCCGCACTACGAGGCCACAAAATGCATCAGAGATATTTCAAACGACCCTTCGGAGCGCTTAAGAATTATGTATGCTGCAGAAAGAGCAAGCTCTACGACGCCCGGTTGAGGTAGACTTTGTCGAGGAGTACTGACAGGAGAGTGGACATTTAAGTGCGCGTCTATATCCAGAATCACATTTTGTTAATTGCCTATTCTAGGTCTTGAAACCACTGGCGGACGCTCTAGACATTTTACATGGAGAGAAAAACATGTATCTTGAATACCTGCTCCTCACAATTGCAGCATTGAAACGCAAGCTGACATCGCTCCGATGACCGGAGTACTGCAAGCCGCTGAACACTGCCATATACGCGGGTCTCGAAAAACAGTAATATTATTTGTTTATATTTTATTTGACGAATGCTTTAAAAGTACAAACCACTATTTGTTTTCAAGTTTATATTTAGAAAAATTATAATATAACTACATAAATATATAAAGGCCCAGGGTGATGTGTAATAATAGAAACATATATTTTTATTCAAAAAGGAGTGGAAACTGCTAGCTATATGCTGTCTTCGCTAGGTGTTTCTCGAGTTCGGCAGACATTAGCTGAGTGTAATCGTCATGATAAGTTGGGTAATAAACTAAAATGTGTTAATAACTTCTTAATTATTGTGTTTACGGGTACGATTACCATTAAAGAAACGATGGCAATTGCTACTGAGGCCAGACTGATTTCAAAGCATTTGCAAAAGTGTTAGTGTTTGAAATAATAATTAACTAATTTTCACGTTTTTTAGCCGCAAAAAGCACGCCGTGAGCCTTGCCCACAAAGACGCTTTTCGGTACTTTGTGTATACCTCAAACATTGTGTATGAGTCGATTTTTATTTTCATTTCAGTATCACCGGAAAGACCGGGTGTATGTCGCTATCGACTACAATGGAAACAATATAACGCCAGTGGCTTGTCATTTAACTTGTGTAAAGTTAACCGCAAATATCAAGTGCAAAAAAAAAGGTAATACCAGTTTTTCACAATTTTGTCCAGGTTTGGTGACCGAATAAGTGACACCCCACTCGTGTTCAGAGCTGTTCTGTTGCCGCGGTTCAAGATGCAGTAGATTGCAAAGGTTCAGCGACGGATGATCACTCAGCTAATCAAAGATGAAGTGGCGCGCCTACCCCAAAATGTGGAGCCCTCTACCCAGGCGTCGCCGGAAAGTGCTGAAAGATCAGCTGAAGATTTCTTCGGCTTCGAGGCCTTTGGGTCCGGAGAACAAGAGGAACGATGTGGTGCATCACAAGAGCTAGCAAGAGATTTGTTGGATAGTGCCGGGAGAGAGGCCACGGATATCCTCAACTACATCTCTCTGCATCAGCTCTTTTTGCGGCCTAACGGGGCAGTGCCGTCTAGTGACTCGGTTGAGCGGCTCTTTAGCCAGGGCGATGATGTTTCCAGCGCAAACGCGAACGGATATCTGACCGGAAGTTCGTGAACCAGCTTCTGTTGCGTGCTAATAAACCATTCTGGTAAATCCGATCAGCGCAACTGTATAATTGTGTTTGTCACTGGCGTCGATACAGATTACGCAATGCGGAAGTCTCTTCAAAACTTGTTGAATTACATTTTTTACTATTTGTGCTCTAGTCAAGATACTTTAAAGTGAAAGTAGCTTGAGTAGTATTTTAAATAATTTACAAAACAGCCACTTAGTAACTTATCTTAAATGCTTTTATGGAGTATTTTGTCTAACAGTGAACTAATTGCAGTGACGTAAATACATGTATATAATAATTTAAAAGCCCTGCTATTCCAACCATTATTTTTTAACTTTTGTGTCTTTTATTGCTGTTTTTATATTAACGACTACTGGGATATTCCTGGCTTTCAAGGTAAAAGAAATAAAAAAATAAAAGAGATTGTTTTCATAATTTCAAGTTGACGTTCCTTGGCCAATTTGAAATGCGAACTCCGCATTTCCTGTACTAGGGCTGCCGATGGGGCGATTATTTCAACACGCCGTTGTAAAACAACATTGCCGTGTGCATGGCCGAGAAGGAACGTTTCTCCGTGCATCTAGATGATTCGAGGTTACTCTTACCCCCGAGTGTAAATGATAAGAAGGCCAACATACCCTTGCCGAGTGAGTCTCGTTCTAGATCACTCTAAAACAACCGAGGTCGAATATTCGAGATGATGGGTGTATTAAATAAGGAGCCAAGCGCATCTTTGCCGACTCACTTTCCTGACGCCGAGACACACTCTTTCTCGTAGTCTCGCTTAAGGCGGCTTTCACGACGACACCGCGATGTTTGCCGCTGCTGTTTCGACGCTCATTCTACCTACCAGAATTGTCCCGGATGGATAAAGGTAACACCGTGTAAAACTGAAATTAAAGATTTAATCGGAGAACTTGTGCCAAAAAGAAAAAGAAAAAATTAGCGTCGAAGCAGTAGCATCGAAGGTACCGGGCGTCGGCGTGACAGCTGACTGGAGCGAGACTGCGAGAGAGAGTGTACCTCGTCGTCGGGAGAGTGAGCCGGCAAGGCCGGGCTGGGCTTCTAATCTGCTACACTCGGTAAATTGAATATTGGACCTAGAACCAACCCCCGCACCCTTTCTATGCATTCCATTGGGACTCCGTTTGCAGACGGCAGGGCCAAATCTCCCACAACGGGCGTTAGGTTTCTACAAAAGCAACGAGAAATAAACAAAAAATGCGCGCATTGTCGTCATGGCAGTTGCTAAGTTATGGGAGAGGGTGTAAGAAGCGTTGTCGCTCCCCTCCCTCTTTCTCATACTTAGTTACCACAGGATGCAGGTTCGTTCGGAGTTAGGATCCTAACCCCGAACGAACTTGGATCCTATTGTCACCGAGGTTCAGAGAAGTGGGAGCTGCTCCAAACTCCGAAAGGACGTGCATCCCCTTGCCGCCGTCTCGTTCTTTTATAAAAAAAAATGTAATGGCAACGTTTTTTTTAGAAAACGGAGTGTGTGTTTACCTTTTCCTGCGAATGTCCGACGCTTGCGGAACGATGGCACTTCATTTTGCGTCGCTCGATCAAGATCGCCTTGGAAACAATGCACGCCCAGTGATAGCAATTTCTCATTATATCGTCAATTCATTCGTGGCTTAACAGGGGTGATTTTTCGCATTACCAGTCTGAGCACAAATCGAAAGTTCTTTTGCCAGTTCTCTTTTTATTAGGCACGCGCTTTATACAGAAAAAAATGTTCACTTCATGGTACAACAAACTCACAAAATCTACGCGAATCTATTAAAGTATTCACAGACCTGCAAGCACATATTCAGCTTTGCCGTAATTAGCGGCAGTGATTTGATCGCCACGGCTTCTCACAGGTTGCTTCTGCAGCGCAAGCTGCTTTTCGCGCGTGCTTCTGAGCTGCGATGATCCCCCCATAGAGCTCATCTTAGAAAAAATGTCCTACTTCTTCTGACCCTCTACAATAACTCTACAAATATGAAACATGCACCAGTTTTCGGCAATCCGAAACTGTATAACCAAAAGTGTAGCAACCCCTGTCTTTACCTTTCGTGACTCGGCCCACAAAGTACTTGGCAGAGTTGCCACCAAAATTGGAGCACCACCGAGCCGAGCAATAGACAAGCTGCCGTTTGCTCGGCGTACTGGCATATGAAACAGACCGATAACCAACACATAGAGTAATATAGTAAACTTAAAAGAGCGGACACGCCCATAGGGCCCAGCGGCCCACTTAGCCCTCCTGACAGCTGCCGCTCCTAGCGGATGTTAGGAGACGTTACTCCGTTTCCGCGTAGGTTTCTGGTATAGAGA
>JAZHYW010012964.1:0-186432 GCA_037355805.1 Ixodes ricinus | reverse complement strand
TTAGCAGCATTCATATATAAGTTTAGATCAGTGTTATATCTGGTCATGGATGGAAACATATCTGTGCTGAAAATAAAATCAAATCACTATATGTTTGGTTTAAACCAGATTTAATTGAATTTAAATCAAACTTACAGGATTTAAATAACTTAAGATATAAATGAATGCCTCTTTTTATCACTAGATGTGTTTTTAATGGCTTTCTGTTATAAATTCCTCCTGCTTGATCATTATTTGCTTTCAAATACAAAATAAATGCCCATGGGAAGCAAACGCTGTGGCAAACGGTAAATAGACAATATTTTCAGTATTATTCTGGGGCAAAAGTGTTTGTTTCAAATCATAGCCAAATTCGTGCTATTTAAATAATGATTTAAATTATGATTAAAGTCGGCGGCATACCCATGTAGTGTTTCAAGCTTGCCACGTTTCTCGTGTTGAACCCCAAGAAACTCATCGCCACCGCATGACACCTTCCAAACATCTGAACCATTCTTTCGTTCAGTCTGACGAACGCAAAGCTGATAAAATGGTGTGCTGTCATAAAAACATCACTAGGTTGAACCGCGAGCATGTAGCCGACGCCCCACCTTGCGAGCGCTACTGCTCGGGAAAACTACACCAGCGACAAACAGCGGCATCCGCTTCGAAGGCCCCACGAAGAGTGCGCCGCAATTGCCACTACACTCCTTCTAGAACACAGTACCACTAGACCTTCATCTCTTCAACGCACTACAGCGATCCGATGTACGGCGCGTGAAGGAGTATCCATATAGACAGTAGGAACGGTTCATTCGCGCCGATAAAGTGAGGAGAGGAGGAGACGAGAGCGCGCGGGGACGTCAGAACACTTAGCTCTGGTTGGAACAGTTAGTGGTAGACCTAAAGCTGGCTGCCCTTCCCTCCACTGCACTCGTCGAACGCGCTAGAACACGGAACGCTGGCGTCCGACGTTTGGCTTTCGCATTCGAATTTGTTCGACGACGGCAATGGAGACAAAGGCATCCTTTGTCTCCACTGCAGTTGTCGAACGCATTATAGTCCGTTGGAACTCAAGAAGGTATATAGGGCAAGGGGAAGGAAGACTCGGGAGGAGCAAGCAGATGAAACGCCAATGCCCGTGTCCCACTAGAGCGACAGACAGAAACAAACGACAGCGACAAGCCTCAAACCCATGCAGCAAGCTCGCGATGGTACTTTGGCAGGCGTTTAGTCGTTCGGTGCTCGTGAAGTAAGCACGAGCGATTGCAAGTCTGCCTAAGATACCCTCGCGTGCATGATGCTCGTGTTTGAGCATAGCCTCCTTTATTCTAAAAGCCTCTCAAATCGTGAAAGACTCTGGTTTGAGGCTTGTCGCTGTCGTTTGTTTCTGTCTGTCACTCTAGTGGGACACGGGCATAAAGAGAGCAGGAGGTTTCCCCTATTCCTCTCCAGCGTTCCGTCTGCTTCCTCCTCCCCGGCCTTCCTTTCGCTCGCCCTACTTTCTTGAGGCAAATGTCCAGCGTTTGGCTGCCGCATGGCCCCCGTGCAATGCAGTTTGCCTGATATGTTGCCCCATCTAGCGGCCAGCTTTTGAAACAATGGCCAGTCCATTCCGTCGAGGTACCGCCATTTGCAACGCTTTTAAACTTGCTTTCTACCTACAGTTGTGTGTAGTTTTCGGGTAGTGTTTACTTGCAACAGTTAAAAAAAGCCTCCCGACAAAAAACAAAAAACGACTGCAAAAAAAAGGAAGACGCACCGGTATTGCTGCTCCAAGGACTGCCATAACAACGACGGCACCTGGACCGCGAGCCTGTTCAGGTCTCTTTTCTAACCTTGGGACGGGGAACGGCGGCAGAGGTGGAATGCGGCAGCGTGCTTGCAGTCGTAGAGGGCACCGTAGCGACGGTCGCACGCGCCGTCAATAATTTCCCCTGACACAGGATTCGCATCCATAAAAGGAGTAAATCATACTTCGTCTTCAGGCAATTATTCATCAACGGTCATCCATAGGTGGTATTCACGGATGCCATATTTGAGGTGACAGCTCACAGCGCATGCTCGGGATGAATTTTTATTTATGATCTCCCTCATCCCCCTTTCACACACTTGCCCCCAAAAGAAAAGAAAACAAATAAAAGCAATCTTGATGGTGTACAGTGTGCGTGTTGGAGCGTTTTCGAAGCTTGCCGTCAACCTTTCTGATTTCAGAAAGCAAAAGAAAGAGGATGATAACAAAACAGGCTACGCTTCTGCTTTGCATGCACTGGCTGCCATATTTGTGTGCGCGACTGCTGAGCGTGTGCTGACGAGCTTCCACAATTCTTATGCAACGTGCATTCCGCACCATCATGATTACCGGTCTAGGCAGCCTATAGTAATGTGAACTCGTTCTGAGCAGGCGCTCTAAACATCGCCCTCAAATATTGCGTCCAGAGAATAACCTTGTCGAGCCACTACCAGGATGCACGGACCGTACGGACGAACGCGATCTTACATCGGAACGGCCCCAGAATCCCCCAGCTGCGCGGTGCAATGTGTGCTTGACGAGATGCCTTTGTGGGGATTTCTGGAGGTCTCTCTTGACTGAATGGAGCTTTCTGTCGCAGGTGGAGCAGCAATGGAGCCAGATGGAGAAGGCGCTGCGTACTGCGGCCGAGTCCGCGGTCGGAAAGGTCTTTCCCACGCTCGTAAAGGCGAGCAGCGAGGCCGAGGTGTCCGGGGACCGCCAAGCCGCCCTCCTCAAAGTCATCCTCGGGGTCCGGCGCCTCAAGGACTGGGCCATCCGAAGTGAGTACGCTCTCACTCTTTGGCGGCCCACACCTCGGTGAACTAAATAGACCCTTCGCAAAGACCTACACTCAATCTCACAATGTCTACAGCGCATACAATGGCAAAAGCGCGTGCGCGTAGCTCAGTCGAATGTTTTTGTTTGTACGAGAAGTGGAGCGTAGAAGCTTGGGGCCGTGCCTTTTTCAGCGCTTGCAAGCTCGAGGCTCACTTCGAAGCGCTGTCGAAGGTACGAAGCGCGTACTGGAGGCGGGACAACTGAAGCTCCTTCCTGCAATTCTCATCCTGTCAGTGACTTTAGTTCACCTTTAGAGCACGAACGGCTCTCCACTTGTCTATTCGCAGTGACAGATTAAGAACCCGATAGAAGCTCCGCCTCTAGCACGCGTTCGTGCTCGCTGTCGGTCGAGCTTTGACTACCCGTACGTCCGAATTGTTATCAAAGCTCGCGATCGAGGCGGAGCTTCTATTGAGTGGTTCTTACCCTGTTATTGACTATATATGCACGAACATCCTCACTGTAATGTTTTGATTGGAATCAACGAAACGGCACCTTGTAGACTTCTCGGTCTGTTGATTCATTCTGTGGACTTTTCACGTTCAGGACGCGTAGGCGTTCGCACCTGGCCTCTACTTTGGTGAAATGAGGTCCCCGCGAAAGGAGCTCCATATACGCGAGGCCAAGTCCACGCGGAAGAAAGGCCGTCTGCGTGCGAGCGACTCGCCCTCTTCGCGAGCGGCGAAGGTCGTCTTGGCGGATGGTCAGACTACCGGAGTACCGGCGCTGCTCCTCAAATCGTTGCGCCATCCGTTCGACGATCCGCTCTCCCGGGGACCGTTGACCGATCGACGTGCTTGGGCCACTCTCGCTGGGTCCGCTTGTGCGGGTTTCTTTGGTTTTGGATGATTGGGGGCCCGTGGTGCTTCTGTGGAGGTCGTTGTGTCTGGCCGCAAGTTGCGACACTCTGGGCTTACGTGACTGCTGTCTGGTGCTTCGAGGTCGGCCCGACCTTGCGGAGGAGAGTCTTGTCCGCCCCACATTGGAAGGACGATCGCCTCCGGTGTGTTTGCACGTCGACGTGTGCAGCCATCCTTGCATCGTTTTTTTTTAATGTTTGTTTTAGTGTACGCAGTCCGATGGCGGCTCCGTTACGTCGTTGATTTTGATAGTTTATTGGTAGTTCCAGCTTTGGCGCTTTGTTTGGCAATGTATTGCGCCTGCTAATAAATCTGGACAGTTGAATTTTGGCGAAAGACAAAGATTGGGTGATGACACCGCTGTTCGTCCGTTCTTTACCTTTGTCTTTCGTCAAACTTCGGTTGACCACGTTAACAAGTATGAACCAACTATAGGAACCTATGGTACCATGGCTTACGAACTGCTCAAAGGGAAGCATTGTCTGGTTACTGATGATAGGGAAAAAAAAGAGGAAGGAAAATGGCAGAAAAAGCCCCCGTCGACTTGCGTAGCAGCGTCTAGCTACACAAAAAAAAAAAAAAACTGGTTATTGGAAAACGAATGAATTATTTAGTTGTAAATACTTTGGTTCTCAGTTACTATTCTGCAAGGGTCCTGCATCCAGCAACTGCTCCAGTTCACTGCCTTCGCTTTGCTGTATAGCACTTACGGATACACGATCTTGCGTTCGATGGCACCTAGATGAATATTTAGGAGTGGACATTATCACTCCAGCGAAAAGACTGAAACCCGATAAGATTGGCAAGTCACAGGGAACGCCCTAACTGCTCACACAGCATGAAAAGGGCGCTCTGGTCGAGGTTCCCCAAAACCTTCGCTTGGAAGTCTTTATATTCGGAGATTCTGGATAAAACAAAGTTATTAGTTTTAAAAAGCGCAACCCTCAGTTTGTAAATATTTAATAATGGCACACTACTTTCCTACACCATTGTTCGAATTCATTAGAAGTAGACGATGGCGTCCAGCATTAGTTTTCACGTGCAGTTTATTTTTTGTGAATACGTATTCTAATCATACAGGTATATGAACTCCACAAACTATGTTTCTTAAACTGAGAGAAATTTAAGATAATTTGTTAATCACCTATTGGCGGCTTAAAAGATCGGCACACGCCATATGTTGCTATTTAGTGCGTTCTTCTTATTCATTTTGCTCTTATTCATCTCGACATGGAGACGCATTGCCGTCATAAATCTCGGAAAACTGTTTTCCCTAGGCTATTTAGAGGAAAGTGTTCGCAACAAGCTTCGTTCTTTCCTGCAACCATAACTGCGAGACGCACTGTATTAACACAAGTCGGAATTTATTCGGATTCATTGAAGCCTATAAAAAGATTACCCGCTAACAGTTTTTTTTTTTAAATCAGGCAAATAAACTTTCTCAAAATAAGTGTCAAGCTTACTTCAATACCGCACCTCCTTGATTGACATCATTCTCCGGATTATAACTTCCACGGCTTCTGTGAATATAGTCTGGGCGCTACACCCACTAAGCCTAGACTTCTCTACATTCATTTCGCGTTTTTGCAGAAAGAGTTGTTCTCCAGGGAGCAAGGTATACGACAAGTTCAAAATCATGGGCGTGGGTATTCATGCGACTGGAATATTCTGTGTGTGTAAAGGCATTAGGAATCAAACGTTCAGTCGCCGATGTCAGATCTCGAACTTCTGCGTACTCGTCTTATTCGTATAGAACGACGCAGCGGGGTGGTCGGTAAATTACTAAGATATTTGCCGAGTCAGCGTCGCTCTTCGAACACCCGCGTGCCGATGGGTGATGGACGTTTTAGGGACAAGGCTTTGGGATCTCGAAATCAAGGACGTCGATGAAGAGAGCGCTGCAGCGATGCCCCTTTCCGCCTCTTCTGGGAGACGGCGGTCGTTCTTGCGAGGGGGAGGCATTAGCGAGCTATTTCTTTCATATATTCCGGGGCTCTTGTCCTTGGGTCTCGCCAAAACCTGAAGACAGTTTTGATGTGGCTCACAAAAGCTCCTAAAGATTCTTTTAAAAAGCTTTAGTATGAATATCCCGCTATGTATAGGCAACAATTTCAGGGACGAACTGGGTAAATACACGTATATCGTTCTCGTTATTACCGACGACTCAACTTATAAGCGATTTTCTTTTTTTTTTTTTGGGGGGGGGGGGCGGATATCTAGGTTTTCACATCAACGAGACATGTACTGTACATGAACCGCGTGTTGCCTAGGACTATAGGCGACATAGCAATAATCTGGTCACACATAAGGGTTCTTTTACATTGCCTCTAGAGCGGATAGCAAAACGGACTGTATGCAAAACGTCCGCCTCGGTGGCTCCGAGGCGAGAGCGCTGGCCTACGGATCCCCATGTGGCGGGTTCGAATCCCGGCCGAGGTGCCCGCAATCTGACGGAGGCTTATTGCGGAGAAGGCGCCGTGTAACTGAGCTTTCGGTTGCACGTCAAAAGATCCCCAGGTGGTCCAAATTAATCCTCAGTCCTCCGCGGGGGCGTGCCAGATGCCCGTCGTTGGTTTGGCACGTAAAACCCCCGAATTTGATTTTGTATGCAAAACGCAAGATCGCCCGCTTTTCCTTTTTTGCAAGGGTTGTGGTGACGTTAGAAAAACGCAGAGCAAGTTGAATTTCACTAATTGATAAAAATAAAAATGCGACTCGACTAATTTAAGTTGTTTTAGCGTCGCTAGAGTAAAAAGGTATAACTCTTGCTGTCTGAAAACTTGGCGCATGTGAGGTTTTCGTCAGGTCCATATTTAACGGTTGAATAAACGAATGTGCGCTCTAAACCAGAGCAAACTGCGTAGTTGCAATCACTGCTGCTGATTTGCTATTGACAGCATTGACGCCGAGATTGAGCGCTTCTATTTCACCCTTCAAATTTCGTTTCCAATATTGTGACGTCGCGGTGTGACGCCGTGTCGCCCGTTTAGTTTACGCTCTCACTGCGGGGAGAATGATCGGCGCTGGCGGCGGCTTTTGCTTCGCCCATTGGCCAAACTCTCTTAATATACGGCTCTGGGGCTGTCTTGTCGTCTCTCGCTCTGGCTCTCTGTGCGTTCTCTATGTTGCCCTTCGATTGGCGTTCCGATGTGGCAAAGACGCATTTTCGAACGCTTGCTCGGTGTATAGTCACCGACACCTTAAGGAACGCAGGGCGTGGTTTATTATTTTCTCGCATCGTGGTGCCTTTCTGTATCTTTATATTGAATGCCGCAATCCCATTGGCCGAGGAGCGATAAGATGGTGTTTGGTACTCGCCAAGCAATGTGTTTCTTAAACGGTCAGCGGCTATGGCTCTGTGCTCCACTGGACAGTGAACGCCCGTCCTTGATTAGGAGATTACAACTGGGAGTACTTCCATGTATAAATGAAATACGCGCACATGGTCAAAAGTACTAAACTTTTCACCACTTTTCATTGATTCGTTGTTCAATGAAGCACGGCCCAAGACCGCGCGGTAAAACTCGTCTACTTGCAACCGTGTTCGTAATCTACCGCAATCGCAGGGAGCACTCTACTGGAGAATTCCACTGGTGGTTTTGGAGCGCGCCGGCATCGACTTTTCTGGAACGTGCCTACTTCACTGGGCGATAGGGATAGAGACGGATGTGCTCCGCTGATTTCGGTGGATTCGGCCGGAAGCCATTCTGGCCAGCCCTCGGCGCTCACACGTGACTTCCTTTTTCGCCGGGCATCTCGCCTCGGAAGAATTCGTAATGGCCGCTCACGAAGTGCCTCCCGCTTTACTGCTGCCGCTGCTTGATGACAGTTCGTTGTCAAGTTGCTCGAGCAGCTCCTCCAGCAGCAGCGGCTCGAGTAGCAGCGACGACGAGGATCGTTTGTATATCCGGATGAATTCGACAGCCTTTTCGGACTTCCGCAGAAGAGGCCGAAAATCGAGATGTACTTGGAAACCGCTCACGAGTATTCCGATGAAGAGTCAAGTGGGCTACGATGATGCACATTGCTTATGGACACGCATCTTTCACATCATGGTTAACTTCGCTCGTGCGTTGAACACGTGTTGTTAGCGCCGCTATTGCGAAAGCACGTGCTTCGAGATCCGGTACCGCGGGAAGGGTATTCCCGGGATGGCGAATGACGGGAAGGCATCCGCCGATCACGGAGGAATGGTCATGTTCTATGAGGACTTGGAGGCGGGGCGACTGCGTTTGAATTGCGCCCTCCATCTCGAATCTGCAGTGGTCTAGACGACCAGTAGAATTCGCCATAAGAAACCTGAAGCGTCTGCTCTCGCAAAGCACTGAGCTAATCGGGTAGATAACTTTAGACCCCACAAAACGGTCTGAACTGTGGCAGTCGGCACAGTGAAACATCATGCTCAGTGCCACAGCAAAGACAGTTGTTTTTAAAGCTTAAACTTAGTAACAGTCCAGTCATTCGCCAAGCGTCCTCCGCAGATTGCGGCGATTGGCTCTCTCGAAGTGCTTTGCGGGGGAGCAGACACTCCTGATTTTCGAGTGATGGCAGAAAATGAATAAGGAACAAGTAGAACGCCAATTAGCAGCATATACCTCTATCTATACATAACAAATAAACAGTAGACTCGCTATTCGACTTTGTTTTCGAGGTCAGCAGCAGTCGTCGCCGACGACATCCTGGTTGGTTCCTGTTCCGGCTTCCGACCTTCCGCGTTTTGCGTTTTTTTTTCTTCCTGCAAACGAGGTTCTTCACCAAACGCGTGCTTTCCTCGCCCAATCGTGCTCGCCGGGGGTTGTGTGTATGTTTATACAGCCTAGAACTTGGTCTGCCTCCAAGGGCGACGAGTCTCCCAGCTGTAGATGAGCAATTTAGCCAGTGCAGTATAAACCGCTAGCCTGGGGTCTTTAACGTGCACCACGCAGTAGTGATACACGACCGCACGCCGGTACGATGCTCATCCAGATCGAAACGGGCAGGGGCGGGAATTGAACCCAGTATCCTGGGTTCTGCAGCGCGAGCTTTCGCTCCACGTGCTCCGAGCTGCGTGTGCTCGCCGGGGAAGTGAACGCGTTCCACGTGTCCTACCTTTCTCCCGCCGTAATTGGACAAAGAGTTTAAACCAGTTCACCGTTAACCTTTCTTTCGCTTCCGCTTTCGGCCCGCACAAGAGGGGAAACCAAATGGGCACATGCCTGCTAAATCGAGCAGTCGGGGAAACAAATGTGGTCGCCAAACAAAAGGAGCAAACGTCTATTCCAGACAGTTTAAGCAAAAATGTGTGTGCTGGCGCACAGTAAGTTCGTCTAAAACGCAAATGATTGTATTGCCAAAAAAGAAAACTACTGGACATGTAAATGTGTCTCATAGTATATTATTTTAATTTTCTGCCCGAATGTGTGATAGCATCATGAATAAAATATATCGTGTTTAGTGACAATTGAAATTTTGAAAAGACCGTTTACGGACGTATGCGCTATCTAGCAGTAGCGGCCCCAATTATACGAGGTCGCCGCGTTTTAGTCGTGTACTCAAGAGCTCGCACTGAACACGAGTGTTGAGTCAGCATTTGGTGTCAATTTTTCTTCCAACCAGTACGATGGCGGGCATTTCCCTTCGGGCTCGGGTCCAGTAACACACTACGAGCTGCAAGCCATGATGAATAAACCCCCACCATCAATGCTGGCTTTGGGTTGTTTCTTTAAAACAGTAGCGCGTTTTAGTAGACCGCGTTTCCCCCTCCAGCTAAGCCGCTCCGCTACCCGGAACTCTACAGCCAAGGCCATCGGCGCGCAGGCGCAGTGGCGGTTTCTTCGTAGTGGAGGGCTAGCGGAGCGGAAAACACGGTCTACTAAAACTCCCTAGTGTCAACAGGGTCGAGGTTTTAGTTTCCTACTACATTCGACGTGGGGACTGGCGCTGTATACATAGCAGGACAAATCTTATCAGTGTTATTTATTTATTTGATATCATTACATGCAAATAAGTAACACAATATACGGAGGCAGTCATCGCTAGTAAATAGAACCTAAAACAAAAACGCCCACAAAAGGTTGGCAGATACTGTTTCAAATGACGTTTCCCAAGGACACACCAATTTGATCTGTGCTCTGAAGAAGCTACGTCTCATTGCAAACTGTCGGTTGCTTTGAGATTTTCATTATAATGTTAATTTTGAAACATGGTAATCTTCTTTCATAATCTTCAAATTTGTAAATATCCCCAATTGGGGTACCACCAGTGTCACCGTACTCACGTTGAAGACGGAAAGGCACAAGGAGACACCCGGTAGTTCTTAAGACTTTAGGCGGAGCTTCTGACAAGCCAGGAACAACAGGATGCTTAATGATACCCCCGCTGCAGTCGCACTTCATCTGTCTCCTGAGTCGGCCGGCAGAAAGGACATCCTTGGCCGAGCCTCGCCGAGGAGGCACCGAGTGTGTCTTTGTTTTTCAGTGCATCTTCCTACGTCAGAGAAAACACAGAACAAGTAGTGTTTGCTTTCGTCTTCTTATGGCAGTTTTCATTATTTTTTTCTTGTTTATGATTCCCCAGTATACATTAGATTTTCGGTTGCAATGGTTTAAAGACGTCGAGACAAAGCGTTGAACCCTCTTTGAGGTGTCACAGAATTGCAACCCTGATATTAACTTCGCTCTGCGCATTTTCAATACGACATAAGGATACCGTCCAGTCAGTTCTTAATTTGAAGAAGCCTGCCGTCCTCGCAAAGCAGCGTAGGTTAATGGATAATTTAGCTGTGGTAATACTCTTCCATACAAGGCAGTATGACGCGCAGAAAAGACACGTAGATAAAAGTGAAGAATATGGCTACACACTGTGGCCGTTAATGTGAATGCAATAAGAACATATCCAGTTGACCAATGCTAATTAGGCCAAATTCGGTTATTATTATCTTTGCTCCCACTGTCGCCCACATCTGGTTGAAGCTCATTGCCGTGTCCAGCAAGCAGAGTATGGTGCATCATCTACGTAGGTCCGCTCTCCTAATTTTTTGTCCTAATCCCTTTGACCATCGCAGTGGTGGACTCCAGCGGCAAGCTGCCCATGGGCATCATGACTGGCTCCGTGGCGGCGCTGGGCGCTTACGACCAGTGCCTGAGCGTTCACTACGACGACGACACCCACGACCCGATTGTGGGAGGTACTGCACCCTAAACATCCAATTTCCGTACCTGCCCAGGACATTCAAGAACTCGTCCGAGATTATCAAGGAGAAAGACTCGGTTAGTTCCTTCAACTGTTTTCCATAGTTCACGAATTCTTGCACGTGGCGCTATCGCCTTCCTGGAGTCAAATTTGCTTTTATAGTGTTGATATACGTGTCTACATAAAGTTATGGAATTTCGACATCCGGAGTTGTGCCAAACCACCAGAGTTGTGCCAAACCACCAGAGTTGTGCCAAACCACCAGAGTTGTGCCAAAACACCAGAGTTGTGCCAAAACACCAGAGTTGTGCCACCAGAGTTGTGCCAAAACACCAGAGTTGTGCCAAAACACCAGAGTTGTGCCAAAACACCAGAGTTGTGCCAAACTTTGGTAGTGTTGGGCAATGAAGTTAGAATTTCCGTTAAATTTTACCAGCTTATTATTTTTTTTCAGACCAAGTTTTGGTTACAAAGTATGATGCTAACGACCGGAGGTATTCAGCTGGCTACTCGGCGACTATTAGCAGTTTAGTTATTGTCAGGAAAAAAATAAAAAGCCCGCAAATTTCGGGGTCGAAATGGTCGCTCCATGCCAACGAGGTAGAGGGCCTTAAAGCGATAAACTGGCAGCTGAAGGTGACCCCCAATTGGCCGCGCCGCCATGTTGCACATTTATGACCACTAGACACATGACTTTACCAAATCCTGAAGCTTTACGGAAAACTGAGCCGAGATTTCTGTTGCGATCGCTGTAAAAAAACATGATAAACAATTTTTTTAATACTGTTATCCCTAGAGATCAGTGTCTAGCACCTATAAAAGCCCAAAATACAGCATCGCGACTGACGGTATCTAGCGGAGGCATTGCGAAGCTGCTGGATTTTTTGTCATAAAAGTACATTTTGACCTAAAAAAAAAATATTAGGGGTCATTTTTGACTGGCGGAACGGGATACCAGTTTATCGCTCTAAGCCCATCTAAATCGTTACTACATGCATATATTTTGTTCAGTTGGTGTTGGAATATACAAACTAAGACGAAGAAATGTGTCATACTCCTTTGTGTTTTCCTTTCAGTTTATGCACTGGGTCTACAACTACGGCAAGTGGATGAAGTACTTTCCCATTCGTATTGGAATCTGCCTGCCGTCACATTGCGTCAAGGAGGACCTGGAGAAGCTGGGAAAATACAGTGCGTCCACTTCCAGTCTATCCGGTGTCCATATATTATGAGAGGAACGGATGAACAGCTGAAAATACATAATTTTGTTTTATTTCAGTTGTGAAGCCGGTCAACATGAAATCCTGGGTCGGGACATGTGAGGGCGAAACACCAACTAAGATAACAACCCTCCAAGTGGTGGTTTTGTGAGTGTTCAATAACATTGGATCCCTTAAGAGATGGTACGAGTTTCTTATGAGGATGTCGGCCATGTATCATTTTGCATGTAACCCAACAGATACAATAGGGATTTAATTTTTCTAAAAACATAGCTAACAAAAGAAACTGCCGGTCTCTTCGGTTTTGTGATATCCCAAAGACACTCTAAATACCTAGGATTTAAAATACTTTTGAAGTCCTGGTTTCATCTGACTTAACGTCACGTGATCACGTAACACTATTCCGACACGGTGACAACGCTATAATAACATGTAACGTCACAGTTTAACATGACGCATGATGCCACGTCACGGTTTCCACCTGACGTCGTGGACACCGTCACGTCATGGTGTCCCATGAGGTGACGGTGTTATTTGATGTCATGATATGTCATTGACACTGTGCCCTCATTACGGTGCTCAAGTGAGCTCGTCACGGAGATCCGTTTAATATACTGATGTCGTTACGAGAACAGTGTGATGTCAATCATTAAAAGGCTACATGCCATGTCCACTAAAGCTGTAAGAGCTAAATATAATTGATATGCATTTTAATACAATCTGTTTATCTGTCAATCAATCTTGGTGTTTCTGTGTGCATCAAAACAATGCAGGAGTATACTGGGCGTACTGCTGGTACTCGCCATCCTCGGAACCTGCATCGACCGAATGTGCAGTCCCAAGAAGGCAGAGAAACCCAACTCACAGTCCGGTCACCTCGGTGAGCTTGTTGACCCAGCAGTCGGGAAAGTATATTAATGTAGCTTTATACTATGTAAAAAAACATTATTGGTTGTCTGTGAATTGCGATAGCATTCGTCTAGGACATAAGGGACGACGTCTAAGACTACATCCTAGAGGACATCACCAGGACGACGTCAAGGATGACGCCCTAGTGGACGATGTCAAAGACGATGTCTAGGACGACCCCTAGGACGACGTTAAGGTCGTCAGGTCCTTCGAAGAGTGTGCGAGTGTGAAGGAGTGTGAAAACATAAGCTGAAAAGGTCTACTGCGTTTGCCTATAACGCGCTGAAAAGCCGGGAAGTTAAAAAAGAAAAAGCCGGGGCTATCGTATTAATAATAACACCAGACGGTGTTAATAGTTCATTTTGCTCTAAAATCTTCGCAACGTTTCTATTGTTGTTGATCTTCCCTGACCTGGTGGCGCGATATTTCCTGTCAGGCTTGGCAACCAAGATGCTGGCCAGCTTTTCATTCGTGGCCAACACAAGGAAGTTGCTCTGCCAGGAGGAGCCGGGACACCCTGTGTGTCCTACACGGAATTCGAGTCCTGTCTTGCTTGTGGATCATCCTGGGACATACCTACTTCTTGGCAGACATCGTCAGCTTCATCCGATTCAGTGAGCCTTTGACTTGACTCTCACGATATATGAATTCCTGTCATGATGGAAATGAACGCGCCTTTACAACCCGTCGCGATAACTGCTCGCGATAGACCGATATCAAAAACCAGTTTGCATACGCCGCCACTGCCGCAATCCATTAGGGGAACTTTAGCATATATGCCAACCTAGCAACATAAAAATTCGGGAGACCGCCGCGCGGGGGGGGAGGAAGGGGGTTGAAACATTTTTTTTTTAGTTTGACAAGAAACCCCATGAAGACGCACTCTGCGCGAATCAAACTGTCTTCGCAGTTGTTTTGGAGTAAACTGCCGGTGGTGCCCTGCCCTTCTACGGCACGAGCATGGTTCTGATGCTTTCGTGAAGTGATGTGTATCTTGATGTCAAGCTTGCCGCCGTGCGAAACGCTCACAGATCACAGGCACGCATAGTACAAAATTCATACTTGTCAGCTTTCCGCGAAGCGACAAAGCACGGAAACTCAGTCGCGTATGATCTCAGAAAAACTTGCAAGTACTTCTTCTTGGCTTTTGAAAGTGCCATCGATCGTTTCAACAGATCAGTGGTTCCAACTAAAATCGGGGAAACACGAAGAGTAGTTCGGCGTTCCGCACCTCACTCGACGACCTGACAAAGCCAAGAGAAGCCTAGCGCACCCATGGTCATATCAGCCGTGTTCCAAAATGCGCTCTAACTTCAGGAGTAGAGGTTTCGTACCTTGGCGTTTGAAAATCTACCCTTGTTTTACGCTACTGCTCTGAGTTGTCACGTGGTAACCTGCCGGAGTAACCTAAACCTACTCTAGGGTAACTCGCAATGACACACGCTTGATAATTATAGCAATACGGCGTCATAAAATAAAACAAAAGAACTACGGCGGATACTTTTCGGGAGATTTGAGGTCGCGTCCGTACAATCGGGAGATGTGATCAAAATTCGAGAGGCTCCCGGACAATTGGGGCGAGTTGGCAGGTATGCTTTAGCCTTTGTGCACGTGCGACAACCTCGGTGGAGCTCTGCGCGTCTAGAGCACGAGATGGCAAGTGTTCTCTGGCGCACTGCCGTCTGCCTCCTGTGAACACAAGTCATGGCGGCGTCCAGCATGCGCCGATCGCTTTTGTCAACCTTAGACGCGAGCGTGAAGTGCAGATTTGAGAGATTGTAAGATATTTCTGTAAAAGTATTGTTATGTCATCGGCTAGAAAAGAAATTAAAAAACAAGAACGTTAGCTTGCACATTTTGCAAGTACCCTTATATCCGTAATCAATAAAATGTAAAAATAATGCTCATTGTTTAGATATCTTAATGAAAGCCACAAAAAGTAATATAATTTTATTAATTATTTCCTGTAGCTCAAATTGTAGCGATTTTTAGTACACCATAGGTCTATAAGACAGTAGTTGGTGAGGGCGTGTTTTTGTCATTATTTCCGGCATAATTGGTGCTTACATTTTGTTTTTGTTCAGAAAGACTGAAAACCCTGGAGGACCTCAATACTGATGTCGCGTTCACGGCCATAGAGAACTTCCTGCCCGTGGACACCTTCTTTTTTATTAGGTAATTGTAAATACATATGAAAACAATGAAATCGTTTCAAAGTAACCTCTTATTTGATATATGTGATTGTCGTTTCTTTCTTTTTTTAATTTCACAGCGGCCTTTTGATTGTATACTCCAACTGGGGAAGGCTCGAGAAGAAGAAAGGCAAGCTCAACGTCTTGTCCGCCTTCCTGCTACGGTTCTGGAGGTACGGCATTTTGAATTTTGTGTGGGTTATACAATTTTATAGCTGGGGTAGCACAGCAACAAAGCTTCTCGAATAAAACAAAAGAGGAACATAAAGGAAAGTAAGGAACCTAGTGCTTGAGCATAGTAACCCCCTTGAAATGCAGCACACAAACAAATCTTGCTTCTAGTTGAACCCATATAAGAGAACTTGTGCCCGTATAAGGAAACTTGCGTCCATACAAGAGAACGTCTGCCCACTTAGTACATTTTGTCCCATCTTTCAGGATGACCCTTCGTACATGCTGGTCGTGGGAGTGTTCCTCCTCTTGCCCCTTGTCGGGTCCGGTCCCCTCTGGAAGGAGACGATGGACCCGCTGCTTGAGAACTGCATGCAGTCCTGGTGGACCAACCTGCTCTACGTCAGCAATTATCTGCCCTATGACAAAATGGTAAGGAAATTGTAACCGTATCTATAGTTTCGCCATGGTCTGCGTTATACCTCCTTGACCACCTTCGTCGGTATAAGCCGCAAAAAGGAACTAAAAATCTGTGCCCTTTTGTTTCAGTGTCTGCTGCACACGTGGTTTCAAGCGGTCAACATGCAGTTTTTCATCATCGCACTTCCCCTTCTGCTGTTTATTTACAAGTAAGCCTGTATTGCTTTCTTTGGTACCAAACATTGTTGAGGCATTCTCAACTACAATTAGTTATTTTATTAACACTGCTTTCAAACAGCATTTTAAGCATGGCGGTGTTCCATTGTGGCCATTCTTAGAAAACTAAATGAAAACTTCCATATAAGTATGTTTGGACTATAAACCTGAATAAGTTTAGGTATGATAAATGTTTGACTAGCGCTCATGACAGTACTGCCTTGCTGCCACTCTGTTCTTTTTTTTTTAGAGAATCTGTTTGATACGATTTAGTGTCACCTAATATGGTCCGCGGGGCCTCGCATCTCGTGACAAGTTTGGTAGGAGCCTAAATATATATATATATTTTTTCTCTCTGGTGCAGGTGCAGGGTGCTGGGTCTAACCTTGGTGGTCTCCTTGTGTTTGATTTCGACGCTGGCTGTCGGACTCATCACGTACTTCTTCCAACTGCCACCAGCGTTGCTTCTCAGCACTTCGGAATGGAGGTATGAACTCAACAAAGGGCGCGATATGAATGGAATGTTTTTAATAGTCACAGTGCTTCAGAGAGTGCACCTTGTAGGAGTAGAATTTTAAGAGCTTTTGCCTGCTGCAACGTTCATTTTCAGATCCCACAAGAAATTAAAATGTTGGTCTTGCTAGCTCCCCGCTCTTTTCAGCTTCATCGCCCAACAATATCACTTTCGCTCTCTAGTATTCAATAACTGCTAAGCTACATTCACTCCCCATAATCGAAAGCTTTTTTTGTCACCTCTTATTTTTGTGAAAATATATGCGAAAATCGATATCAAGGAGAGAGCTTAATGTTAGATTTTTATGTCGTGAATTTCACACAGTGAATTAGTAACATGGCTTATAATAAATAGTTTAGCGTTTTTTTTAAAGAACGTTTCTGTAATACATGTGAATGTCTATTTGTTCAGATCTCTAAACCGCGATGTTGGTGCTGAGCGGACATTTAGGCTGAGCAAGGCTTCATGGACGGGATTCTCGGCATCAACTGTGATGACGGCTTCGTTTGCATTGATTGCGGTTGAGACTTGTCGCTAATGCCCGTACTTCCTGTCTTCCCCAGCAAAGCGGTGCAGCACCTCAACCTGATCTACTTCCAGCCGTTCACGCACTTCGGGCCCTTTTGCGTGGGGCTCTTCTGCGGCTACTATCTCATCCAGAACAAGGGCATTACTCTCAAACCCGTAAGCACATCTTTCCATGGTTCTAGGTTGCGGAAAGTATATAAGATCCGTTTTAGTAACGAGACGTCGGCCGATAGGACAATAATAATCTCCCGAAAATGACTTAAAGGGACACTCAAGCTGGTTTTTGAGTTCGTGCCTATGATGACAGCTGAATTTAGACGCCCGAGCATCCCTAAAAACCAAAAAGTATAGTCATACGGTGATTATTTCTTTAACAAAAATGTAATTGAAGGCCGCCAAACCTCGGATCCACCCGAAAACGAAACCACTATCATTGGTCCTCGCACGCTTATCAAAAAGGATCTCGCCAATGGCGTTGGACGACGTTCCGTCGCGCAGTGATCCCGAGGTAGCCGCATCGGCCGAACCTCCTTGTCATTCGAGCTTCGATCATGGCGGAGTTCTCTACGCTCGAGGACCTGACGCCGTTAGAGCGGTTAGAGCTGAAATTCTTCAGCGGACAGCCGACCTGGGGATGATTTCCATGACGCCACTCCGACGTGCGATGTGGACGATAGCAGCGCTCGAGGCGTGTTCGAGTTCCGAGGACGACGAAACGCAGACCTTTCGGGCGTTCTTCGATTTGCGGTTTGGGCAAGTCCTAACCAAACCAACGGCTTGACATCGCAGCGTTACCTCTGGTACGTGATGTCAAGCGATGTCGCCATCGTTGACTTTCGCCTCGGGAGGACGGAGAAGGCTGGTTCAGCATGTATGCAACGAGCGCGTATTTACGACTGCGTCCGTTGCAACCGGAGCGACCGGAACGATCCGCTCAGCGCCGCGCGGCACACACCTGCAACCACTACAACAAGCGCAGCGGGTCGTCATCTGTTTCAGCGGCCCCTGCAAATGGGACGCACTGCTACTCAACGCCGTAACAGAATATAGACAGACAGTTTTCTATAGACCAAAAGCTTTATTATTATTTTTCTTGATAGGCTTGCCGGCTACAGGGATGAAAAAAAGAAAATAAAAGATGCAGTACGCCGTCTTGGACGATCACGACTCTAATACACGACATTACCATAGTATTACAAATCGCCACACACGCCTTTCTCACGATTATAAAAGACAATGTAATCTTAGCAGCGATATAGCTAACGTAGAAATATGATTTCGTGATCAGATAGACGTTGCGAGCGTTCAGGATTGCTAACACTAATCACTTTTCTCCGGTGATGAAAACGCGTGAAAATTCGCATCCTTTATACGGTACGCGCCAGTAATACCTTGAACTTGAGCACACGCATGAAATGCGCCAAATAAGAAATCCGGGCGATGTTCGAGGACACAAATGCTTAGAAAGCACCACTGTCGTCGAAGTAAACAAACACGACGGCACGGGCGTTTCTGCTGTCTTGAGAGTGCCGCCACGACATCGCCGCACGAGTAGGTGGATCTTCCTTCTAGTACGTGCTGGGTTATCATAGCGACACACGACGAAAATTCACAGTCAAGGATAGCGCTTTTACGCGGAACGATGAGCTTCCACCACGCCGACCACGCCAACGATCACCACCGACGCCATGTTCGCAGAGAAGAAGCCGGCCCGCATGACCGGCATGCAACGCGCGCCACCAGTTCTCCTCGACCCGTGATTGGTCTGCCGCTGCGGTTGTTTCCAACGCAGCGGGGAAAGAAAGGCCGCCAAAATTTTCAAACATACGATAATTTCATTGGTCCTCGCAAGTACAGAAAAGAGTCCGCACGTATTTTATTCCTGCGTGATTAATAGGCGGTTCTGCCTTCTAAAACTGAAGATACTCATTCACTGACACTTCCTTAACGCCATCGCACCAAAAAGTAGCTTCCCCAAAAACCGCTTGAGTCCCCCTCTTTGGGTAAGGCCAGAGATCTTCAGTCAGTTGCCGTTGTTCTGTATTCTTTTCCCAGCTAGCTTCCTCACTGTTGAAGTTTAGGCTTTTACACAAGTTTGGTTAGGGCAAGGTTCGGTGGTTTAATCCAATCAGATCCAACCTCAGGTCAGATTTAACCTTAGGTTGGATCTGACTGTTTGAAGTTGTTAGGTAAATATGTCACGAGTTTAGGCATTAGCTGAGGCCTGTGAAATAGTTGAGTAGCCTTAGGCTATAATTTGACTGCGATGTAAATTATGCTTAGTAGCTATAGGTATCCGGAAATCATCCTTTTTTGACTAGCGCCATATAATAGCCTTTACTGACAAGCTGTTCTGCCGGCTCCCTCTGACTGCAGACCACGCTGGTTGTGGGCTGGATGTCCGCCCTTGTATGCGCGCTGGTGGCTCTTCTGGGAGCGTACCCGTTCCGGGCGGGTTACGACGTGGACAGCGTCTTGATGGCCTTCTACGCAGCCATGCACAGGACCGTTTGGTGTGCGGCCGTCGCTTGGCTCACCGTCGCCTGCGAGCTGGGACACGGCGGTGAGTATCCTTCACTATACCGGAAAATTTAGACTCGCGCAGTGCATATCACTAGCAAAGGATGACCGGTAAAGCCGTCGCATTTTCATATTAGGACTTTTTGTGCTTCCGTGTTGGTTGATGTTACTTGTGCCACTCTAACGGGACTTCAACCGCTTCAAATCGAGAACATTATCCTTGTTTCCCACTGTACATTGTGCTCAATCGTTAAATATAATGCACGAGCAGTGGCTGAAGAGACTGCGTGAGTCTTCTGCCGGTAGTCTTGAAGGTCACACCGCAGTTCTTTTCTTGTGTTACACTCCCGGTTTCAAAGCGGTGACCAATAAGTGTTCCGGTGATTAAAAAAAGAAAAGACATTGCTTTAACTTAATCTCGTTTTATTTAGTTTTCTATAAAAAAAGGTTGCACGTTAATGAGGCTAACGCAGCGCCTCATGATAAACGTGTCACGCACACTTATAAAGGAAAATAACAGCAATGCAGTCCTAATCAAGTTATAAAACTAGTAACAGTAGAATGCAATAAAAGTTTAAAACTAGGGGCGACAAAGAAAGAAACGAGGAGGTCGATGTGATAATTGTATCGGGGATTGCAACAGTCCCAGGGAGAGCCACTTCAGTTTTCGCAGTATCATCCGTTTCCTGGTTAGGCGGCTCTCGGTTTCGGCCACTGCTCGCGCATTAGAGTTCGCAGTTGAGCACACTGTACGGTACAAGTCATTTTAAATATCTGAACACTCGCCTCGCCATTGCGCAGACTTGGACACACAAAAGACAACAACATTGGTGCTGGTTCCTGTGTAACGACATGCAAACTTCGGTATACGTATTTATTTTACTTTAGTTATATAAATCACAAACTAGAGTTCCTAAAATGAACTCTATTTTGCGTGCTATACTCTGTTACAGCTTAATAAAATAAGCAGAAGCTCCTTCCCACAATGCTCTTCACTTTTTCCTGTCTAGAAGAGCGAACGCTGAAAAAAATAAAAGCGATAGAGGAGGCAAGTTCTCTCGCCGCCTCTCTAGCGTTCACTCTGCTAAAGATCACCTTGGGCTGCGTTTGGCATCTGGTGCTTTTCTAACATCCCCTGTGCTTAGCTTGTATGTTAACTGTCTTGAAATGTCGCTTGAAAAAAGGCGACAGCTGCTTAGCCTCACCTATGCTTACAATATTTTGTCGGACCCCAGCTCCTCCACTTATAGTTGTATTCAAAGCTCTAACTATTGTGCGGCCTTTGAGTCTTCGTGTCGAGAGTCTTCGGTCCTCCCTCAATCTGACTCGTGATTTAACCTCTTCGATAGTTCATACCATACTGCCCCATGGATAACCTTGATTGCAAAGATTACTAATAATTTTTATGCTAGAATCAGCCTTGCAAAGTCGTCAACGTTTGTTGGTGCAGGTGTATACTTCTTGTTTTTCCAAAATCACTGGTCTAAACACTCTTGCCAGTATTTTTACTGCCGAGCTATATGGGGTCATGATGGTCCTTGACTATATAATTCACAGTAAAACAAAGAAAGCCATCATCTTTGTAGATTTCCAGGGCGTTGTTAGGGCTGTGTGTTTTGTTTTATCAACAAAGAATCTGATGACCCAACCTGTGCGTGTTAAGGTGCAGCAGGGCCTACAGGATGGGCACGACATTAGGTTTTGCTGGATTCCTAGCCATGTGGGCATTGCAGGCAACGAGGCTGCAGATAAACTGGCCGTCTCTTCGCAAAATTTTCCGGTGTCCCATGTCTGCATCCCCCACCAAGACTCAAAAATGCCTACAAGACTTGCAGTTTTGCGATCTGTGGCATTCCGACTGGGAATCAATCAGAGGTTAACAATAAGCTTCACACCATCAAGTCAGACCTTGGTACCTGGGAAACATCTTACAATAAAAACAGATTCAACGAGGTTTTCTTATGCCGCCTGAGAATTGGCGACACCTACCTTACACGTAGCTTACTGGTAGAGAACCTCCATCCTGTGAGCGCTGAGGTGAACCTTTGACTGTTCTTCATATTTTATTTCTTAGTTCTGGTCTTCGGCAGCACCACAAAATTTTTTTCCTGATCTTTTCAAGTATTGCATTCCATTTCACCCTGCCTTGCTACTTGGTGAGCGATCACTGATCTCATTCAAACGTCTTTTTCGATTTTCTTGGAAATATCGGATTTTTAAACAAACTTTAGAACTATTCCCCCATTGTTTAATTCTACTCACCATTTTTTATTGACCTACCTTGTTTGGTGCAGTATGGCCATTGATTCTCTTGTGCCATTAAAACCGTAAACAAACAATTCTGCTAAAGTGGAAAGAGTAGTGGTTTGCGGGAAGACCTTGTCCTGGTTTTACTAACCTGCGGCAGAGTTTAGCTGCCACATCCAGGTTGAACATTTAACATTCAACCTTCATTTGACCACTCATCTGTTTTGCCTAGAAAGCGTGGTCATGGAAGTGTCTGTATGACACCTTATAAACTGGTGATTTTTTGAACGTGGCTCTGATGTCTCGCAGGACTTTTAAACGAGACGCTTTCCTGGAGGGGCCTGGTGCCTCTCAGCACTCTTTCATACCTCGTTTACCTGATTCATCCTCTGGTCGTCTACGTCCACGTCGCCACTACCAGGGAAATCATCAACCTCGATCACTTCACCATGGTAAGTTACGTGGCAGTTGCATTGTTTTTTTTGTTTTGCAGAAAGTTCGTAATACGATTGCCGACACAGTAATTACAAGAATGTCTGGGATGCTGAACTGAAATATGGATTTTGCAAAATAAGGCCGCAGAAGCGTGGAACGGGACGCTACGAACTTAAGACATACTTAACTCATACATCGATATATCAAAGGGATGGCCGTATTGTTTTTAAAAGAGAAAGTGACCAAGGGAGGACTATGACGTAATTATCTTTCTGGAACAGTTGAGAATGAGGGGAAGCGGCCTCGCTTCTTTCCATCTCGTCTCGGTTCACCAGCTCGAGGGGACGAAGCGAATAAGAGAGGGAATAAGAATCGTGACGTAACATCTCTCGTCTGTCTTGTCGGTCTCGTCGGCCGTGTTTAATAGCGCATCTCTTTTCCAAAACTACGGCCATTCGTTAGTGATGTTTTGGGGTTTTTCAGCGTCCCGCCTTTCACTCCAGCCTTGTTTTGTGAGCTCCGAATTTCGGATCAGTATCCCTTTAACATGGACATCTCCGTTTCTCCCAAAAAATCGTCCAAAATGTGAGTTGTCTATAAAAACGAGACAAAAATGAGTGTGGTTTCCAGTTTGACCCGTTTGTATCATACAAACTCCCTTTCTTCCTGGTCCACTAAATGTTTTTCACTACATGCATCAAGATCACACTGCGTGCTACTGGTACTCAGTAACGAGCTTCATTATTGCACGTGCTAGGAGCCATGAGCATCCACATTGAAGTAGTAGAGACCCCAACGTTATGTATTTGGACAGTGCTTTTGCTATGGTATATGACCTGTGAAATGAGACAAAACAGCAAACCTGCTTTACGTTAGGCCTTTTGCTTTTGTCTTCTTGAAGAAAATTAGGAGAATGATAAATAATTAAAACTAGATGGGCCTCAGGTGGGTGCAGGCGATTCGTTTCAGTGATAATAACTGGTTCTTCGCTTTCATTTCTTGTCCTGTCTCTGTTGCGTTCCGCACGAGCAGTGCTACAGTTTCCTAGGCCATGCGACCATTTCCGTTGGACTGGCGTACGTGGCTCACGTCGTGGTGGAGCTGCCCTTCGCTTCCCTCAAGGATATCGTGTGGCGGCGAAGCTCGTCCACGACGACGACGGACCCCCGACAGTGCTGCTCCACGTTGGGCGCCAAGGGGCCCGAACTGCACACTGTATGCGTGCCGGGACTCAATGGCGTCATCAGGCAGCAGCCACTGGACTTGGGCTTGCCTACCAGGACGTAGCAACAGCATCATCCGAGATTGTTTGGTGTCTCTTGTTTTCTCATGCGCCATATGTACATTGACTCTTTATATTATAATACGTGCCGTACGGTGAGAGGTTGGACGATTAGTTTTCGTTTGGGTGTGGAATGCGACTTGCGCTGCCTGCTTTCGTGCAGCGAGATGAGTAAGTTTCTAGTGGGACGACGGAAGGATTGTGGGAGAGGTTAAGGACCGCAGATCTCGAAAGCCGGAGCAGCTCCGGTAAATGAGTGAAACCGCGATCGCAATAAAGTAAGCAGTTGAACTTGGTTGTTGGTTGTTTTTAATTGGGAGTGGACGGTTTTGGGAAAACATGGACACTGAACACAAGATTATTTTGTTGAGTATTAAAACTTAAAAGAAAATGTCTTTCCGAATGTCGGCAATATAAGGATGAGGTATGTGTTTCTCAATGCCACCTCTTTTTGATTTGTAAGGAGTAAGAACGAGTAGCCGCGTCACTTTACCTTTCTCTTCGTTTTTCATGTCGTAACTACATGAAGTAATTTGTCCGTGTTTTGAATAGTACGCATCGCGAATTAGTCCAATATTTTCAAGGCCTCAAGCTAGCATGCAATCTCCACAACCAGAGTGCGTTTGTTTGTTTGAAACTCCTGGAGAGCCGATCACAGTAATCCACGGAGTAATTCGTCATTTCTGTAACTTGTGCATTTACACAGCGCTTTCTTTTGCAAAAGCAAATACCAGAAAAAAAAAACAGCTGGAAATGTTTGAGACGACTCTGACGACTAAATTTCATCTCACATTAAAAAAAGTGTGCTGCGTCGTTCCATTTTTTTCCATAGTAACAAGGAGTTTAAAAGAAGAGTGTCAGGAGAAGGCGATGTGTGATGACTCTTAAAAAATAACGAAATAAGTTGCAACCTTTTTCTTCTCTAGCAGGAACAGTCAACATTCTCACCACAAGAAAAGCAGGATCATTTTTCTATTCTTCCGCTTGTGGTACTGTTGTACTTAGTTGATGGAATAGTTACCTGAAGCTCTGATTCGCACTGTAGCACAAGATCAAATAACATTTTCTCTTCGGCATCCTGACAAAAAAAAAAAAAAGAAACACGGGAGAAAATAATAAAATTGTACATTGTAACACATGTGTTTCATCTTTAAAGTGGCCCTGCAACAATATTTGCTTGGAATACTTTTCACTTTACACCAGCTTACTGGCACTACGTACAGGACCCAAGTATGCTCGCACGCAACAGCCACTGACCAAGAAACTCCCTTGTTCTTATGGCCTTCCTGTCATTATCCGGTGAATAATGACCTGACCCACCTAGAGGTAGAAAGGAGAATGGAAGTCATACAAAGCAACCGAAGTAATCTATTGTGGGATATTTTGGAAACTAAATTATTGTGTTTGCCAAAACCAAATATTTTTTTTAATGTGTAGTAAACATTTATATCACTTCTAGCCAAAACCAAATTATTGTGTTTGGAGAAATTTGAGAGGTAGTTGTGTACCATTTCCAAATAGGTGAAAAGCGCGGCACTGTTAACACGAACAAGCGATCGCTAGATTTTTTTTCTTTTCTTCGTAGAAACGAAAGGTTGTCATCAAAGTTATCATAGGTACTGAAAGTGCTCATTTGGGGATATAATGCAGACGGTAAAATTTCGTTCCCACTAATCTCTTTATGTAAAATGTGAAAATGCGCCGATGTTGTGTTCGCGCTAACAGTGTCGCGATGTGTACCTCGAGGAATCGTATATTTCCTTATTTGTTAGGGCCGGTTTTTCCTACCTGCCACAGGGTGCCTTTTTTCCCAAGGACATATGACTGGACCGCTCGAAGGCCATGAGGATCCCGGAAACCCAGAGATAGAGAATCCTTTGGGGACATTTTTTCCTACTTCCCACCTGGGGCCTTTTTTTTTCGTTGACATTTTGTCTTGGAATACATTTTAGCGCTCAAAAAATAAGGACACAAAGACGAGAATCAGGCACCACAAGCGCACTGTAGTGTCTGATTTTCGTCTTTGTGTCCTTGTCTTTTGAGCGCAAAAATGTATACCAAGTTCCAAAACCAACTATCCCAACAATCTACTCTACTGACATTTTGTCCGCGGACTTTTTTTCCGGGGACATCTTTCCCGCACCTGTCTAGACCGGTTATAACGAAGCCGACGGGAATCGGAAATCACTTCGCTGTATCAGCTTCTTCGTTATATCTGGAGTCATAAAATTTGTACGAAAAACATATTTATGTAACACGGGCCATTACGGACAAATATTAATTATGCCTGCAGAAATCAGTCGAGGCTTCCCTGCACGCGTCACGTTCTCGCCAACTGCAAGAAGCTCCGATCGAGAAAGGATCCTGCCAACCACGTACGGACCGTTTCGACAGCTCTATGTGGTGGTGGACGGCGTTCCTTACGTTTATGCGCACTTTGTCGAGGGATAGCACGCTTTTGTTTCAAGGAGATTGCCTTCGTCTTCCACGTCGAGGCGCCGGGAACCTCCAACGTTGAGTGCGATGATTCGCCGAATTGGTGCTTGAGCAAGAGTGACCATACCGACCAGCGTCCCCGCTCAAGCTCGTCTTTCGTCGGTATAGAGGGCCTAGATTTAAGAGAGGGGGCAACTGCTCGCTCGAGGTCACGTGTTTTGTGAGCCGCATTCGTAAAACGGGCTGCAGCATGAAAGGAATAAAAATCTCGAGAGCGTTCACCTTCTGCAAACGTGTCCGCCTCTCCGCTCAGTTTCCTCACCACGCTAGCCGCGCGGCAACCAAATGCAGGCGTACATGCCCCAATCTGCCCAGGAGGCGTCTGCCATGAAATTTAAAATTATCTCAATGGTTGGAGTTGCTCCTCTCTTAAATCAAGGCTCTCTCCGTTATCTCCGCCAGTACGTTGTCGCTGGCGCTACGAACGCCCTTGTCGGCTTTGCGTTAAAGCGGCTGTGCAACAATTTTTTGACTTGGGCCAATTCACTGCGGAAATTAATCTGCGACACATATGGAACGAAAAACAGAAAACCGTATTTTCTTGCAACCGCTAATTATTATTTAAAAAAAAAAATTAAACAAATTGAAGGTCAAAGTGCCTCTCAACTCTTTACGTCGACTTTCGAGTGACGTACTCTGGAAGTTCACGTAGTTTCCCCTTGGGTCCTCTCTTCAGAGGCCAGCCGCTTCCTCCGCGATTTCCGTCTTTTAAAGGATTAGCCTCGTCGAAGGTCGCGGCCAGCTATCGACACAAAGGACGGTTCGTCACGGGGCTAACGGCGAGTGTAGCAGCGGAGGGGGACAGGGTTTGTTGACTTCCGCGTACCCCCAGAGACGGTGTCATTTTAGTTCCCGTCACCCCGACAGGCGGCTGCAGATCGGCAAATAATTCGTTTTTTGCTTTGCGATTACGCAGCAGAATAGCAGTTTTTCGGGGAAAGGTGACGCTTTTTTGGTCACATGGGCTTGCATGAACAATATAAAAAATGCAAACTGTCAAATATTGCAACATTAAAATCATTGCACCATCAGCCCCAATTGCCATGCCACGACGGCTTCTCCGCGTGCGATGCGGAAAAGCCGTTTCCCTAATGAGAGGGGAGCAGACGACGGGGGATGCGGAGGCTGCCACCGGCAGCCTTTGCAGCATCTTTTGCGGTCCGTTTTGGGCGGCTGCTTGGCCGCGGCAGCCGAGTGCGGCTGTCTGAGACTTAAATAACTTTCCTTTTTTTTTGTTTGTTTAAATTATCCTAAAATTTATTTTTCGCTATATTTACGGAGCCGCTCAATTTCCTTCGCTAAAAACCGACACAAGTGCATTGATAAAGTGCAAACGGGAATGAAAAATCATGATCGAAGCGATCATGATTTTTCATTCCCGTTTGCACTTTATCAAGCAGCCGCTATACGTGGCTTTCACATGAAGTCATTTCCCGATGACCTCCAGAAAAAAAGGGGAAGAAGGAGCTCCGCTCTTGTCAGGATCCTCCTTTGTGCCTCCAGGATTTGCACAGGCGTCGCTATTCTCCTCCCAGAAGATTATAGAAGATTAACCCATCACTCAAAATTCTTACAAAAGCAGCTTCCCTCTCCTCCTGTTACATGGTGGTCAAAAGTATGCGATCTGTATAACGGACTTCATTATAACCGGTGACGACATTTTAATTCTGCTCATAGATTGGACCCGAGCATTGCGTGAGTGCTTGATTTCGGCTCGTGATAATCAAGAGCTCGACAAGAATTCTGGTAGTGGCCCGTGTCCAATCGCTGCAATGGAGACAATAGCCGAACTCGGCGCGTGTCCTGTGAAAAGATTAAGTGCGCAGGCTAATCATTTCGTGACTGGTGCAGAAAAGGAAAAAAAAAGCTTTAGTCGAAAGAACAGACACCGAGGAGAACATATCAAACTGAGCAAACTGGTTTATTTCTCAAACAACCTATAATACCCACACAGCCACTCTCCACCACCTTCCACGCAGAGATCTCTTTTTTGTTGAAAGCACTTTCAAATACAAAGACCGTACACATTCACAAGATAACAAATGATCCAACCCACAATACGATCATTGTCAACCACCCATGCAAAGGTCCTTTTGTTGGAAGCATTTTCAAGAATATAACATATACACTTACAAGGGACCACGCGGCGAAACCCACAATACAATGTCCTTATCACGAACGACGGGAGAGGGTTGCGGGACCTACAACTGAATGACCTCGGGAACACGGCGACTGCTATGCTTTTTAGCCCCAACCGGAAAAACCTTCCCAAACACTTCAAACATCTCTCCATCTAAAAAAAAATATATATATATATATATATTCTTAAATGTTGTTTACAACCTGAGAAATTTTGCCGTGGCATCCAAGTTGCATCAAGGCTTGGCTTATGCAGTTTCCGATAGACTCTATCCTTACTGTTTCTTTAACGACTCCTTTATATCATTCCGCTCCTTATGTAAAACTTCCGTCTCTGACTATATTGCGCAGTACAATCGTTGCATTCCTGAATGTGCTGTGCATAGAAGGTGGTTGAAAATGATGGTATTGTGGTTTTGACTGTTTGTTCTCTTGTGAATGTGTATGTCTTTGTATTTGAAAGTGCCTTCAACAAGGGAGATGTCTGCGTAGAAGATGGTTGAGAGTGACTGTCTGGGTATATGTAAGGTGCTTGAGAAATAAACCAGTTAGCTGAGTTTGAGACGTTCCCTTCTGTGTCTGTACCTTCCACTGAAAGTTTTTTTTTTTCTTTTTCTGCACCACAGTTTCAGGTGTTAACGAAATGATTAGCATGCCCTGTGCTTTACCTAGGATGCCTTCATGTGCGCCTTGCTTAGGGTGGAGACATCCGGCCATTTTGTCTCACACGTTTATTTTTATTTTTTGTAAGAACCGCGTGAAAGAGCGTGTCCCTGCACGCGTATGAGGCGCGGACTGTGCTATGCGACATTTTGTTTTCGTCGATTTCTTTGTATTTTACCCGTGAACGCGTGCTGTCGGCATCGGGTACTCACAAAGGGTGTCATCACCCTAAACAGAAGGACATTGAGGCACCCTAGCTTTACCAACCACTAGCGCGTGGCGATGATAGACATTGGCGGCATATAATCGGCTCCAGGTCACGCTGTCACTTGTTCAGGCTGCGAGTTGAGGGGGTGAACGCTGCTCGTTTTCCTTTAATTTTTTTCTGGGACTTCTATTGCGTGGGGTGAAAAACGAACGCCTGCTTTATAGGTCGTTAACGTCCGGTTTTCGTTCTAAGCGGTATTTGCGCAAGGTATAAAAATCGTTATTCCCCTTTTAAGACATTGATGACAAGGTACTTTGGCTATAAAAAATATATGCATAATAGGTGAAATTAAATTGATACTTTAATTTCTCTAATCCCAATTCAACTCCGTTCCAAACACGCTTTGTAAAAAAAAAGTATATTGTTTGTTGCAACACAAAAATTCCATAAGCATCTTCCACCCCAAAAACAAATTCCTGCATTGAAACAAAGCGTCGCTTAACGCTGTGCGCCAATTTCGAAGGCGCGCTGACTGGCGCGCGTCATATTCTGTGATCTCAGAAAAATCCCGTGTTCTTAGAGAGTTCTGCGGAGTCCTCTCGCAAACATTTCTAAAGCTAGAGGCGGGAGCTACAAAGAGGGGACAAACACGAGACGTATTGGGACGTCTTGTGTTCTGTCCCCTGTTTGTAGCCTCCGTCTTGGGTATTAGAAATGTTTAACTTTAACCAGCTCGCCTGTCTTATAACGTTATCCTCTCTCGCAGTTCTTGTGTTGTAGCTTACTATTGAAAGCGTGCGTCACCTATAGGGGCGACCTGCTCTGTCTTGGCGACCGGCTTTGTTGGCAGCTGGTTAGCAGCACCACCAACGACAGCACTCTTTCTGTGTGCATCTACTCGTCCTCCCTTCGAAGTTGCTCGGAGCCCGGGTTCAATCTTGTGCCCTGTAGTTGTGAGCGGCGAAGACGGCAGCGTATCGCAATATGTTTGTCAGCGTCACTTAAAACGCACAAGCTGTAAAACAGCTTGTAGGGGATCCTCGTGTCGCCGAGAACGAATCGTTTCCATGGCCTCCGAGATTCCGAACGTTTCGTTCGCAGTAGGTTTTGGCGCAGGGAGGGGGCGCCACCTGCTCCTTCTCGCCTTCGATCGCCCGATCGCTCGCCCTCAGTCTCAACCTAGCTGTTGGGATGGAATGCATTAGCTATTCGGTGTGTGATCAACTTTGGTTTACTGCGAGACTCCGAGCCGGCTTGTTAGAAACAGCGTCTCAGCTGAGACTGGGTGAAAGAAAGCACTGCCAAAGCCAGCGCACGAGCTGAGCGGGACTCAAGCTGCGTCTCAAGACGCTCGCACGCCCCAGCCCTTGCAGTGCTTTCTTTCACCCAGTCTCAGCTGAGACGCTGTTCTAGCAAGCCGGCCCTGGTATCTTTGCCGGTGGCTTGTTACGAGGTTCTTCAGTCGTCGCACCGGGACAGTGACCTGGCTGCCTTCAAGGTGTGTGCTACATGCCTACGCAGTGTTCGTTCTTGCAAGATCCCGAATCTCGCCACGTACTTACGTGCTACGGGTACGCCTACCCTCCCATGCCGAGGGGTTTGCTTCAATGGACCTTTTCCGAGAAGCGTTCTGCGCACGCGCGAGCGCCCGATGCCAAGCGGCGGAAGTTGGCACCAAAAATCGAGGAAATTCGGAAGGAGGCTGTAGATCAGCGAGTAGCAAACGTAATTGCAGCATGCATATAATTGTGTTACGCAAAAAAGAAAGCGGACGGAAAGAATAACACGACGTTTAAGTGGACGCCACGGATGCCCCACTTGGACAGCGCGTTGGGCACGCCCCGCTGCTCAGAGAATGAAGAAACTGGTAGCGCAGCACCCATTATCGATTGGTAGCGCAGGTAGGTCCCTTCCTCGATTTTTAGTTCGTGCAGCCACCGCCTGGTGCCGTCGGTATGTGAAAAAGGTCCATTGGATCTCGTAGGCGAGCGTTGGATATCTGCTCTGCGGTCAAAGCATACCGTAGAGCAGAGGCTGCTCTACGGCGTGAACGCGCCCGTGAGAGTAGAGTTTTTACATAATCCTTACGTTTGTAAGGGATTACAACTCCGTCCAAACGTAGCCCCAGCCGTTCGAGCAAGATGCCAAAATGTCAACACTCATCATTACCGGAATAAAAAGTTACAGGTAAAAACTGTTTTCGTTTATGAGAGGACGCCGTCCGTGAGAAGCAGCAGACGGAATGCCTCTGTTGGCGACCGCATCTCACAGGTGACGCCACTTGTCCTCGAAGCTTCCCGCGCTCCACCGCTCTCTAATACGAACGACTGGCGGCAAAGTTAAAAATACAGTGGGTGTAGTTAAAATACCTTACAAAAGTATCGTATCCTTGCCCCGAACTTTGTCAGTTATTAAAAAAAGGAAACAAAACTAAATAAATATCTGATCTTGACACGTTTGCTTTGTGTTTTTTGTATGAAAAGGTGTTCCTATAAATATAGAAGCAGATGTCGTCTGCTTCTCTCTTTAGGAACGCCGACAGTCATCTACGCGCACGCGTTCATATTCAGTTTTATTTTATTACCAACTAGGTATTCCTTCTGCGGCAGTTAACGCGCAAGCAACGAAGTCAGGTCGTACTTTGGTACACCGAACTGAGGAGCTTCAAAAAGGTCAAGTGCAAGTTTTTTTGGAGTAGAGCTTACGGCCACCTCCGAAGTCGGTGACCTAGATGTGGGCCCGGCGATTTGCAGAAGAATGTAGCGTTAAGAACAATACGCACGTCTTCCACGTTCCTCCTCAAAAGAAAGAGCTCCGATTCGCCATCGTCATGGGCCTTCGAGGCTGAACCCCCTTTTGTCTCTGCGAAGAGTCGCGCTTTTGTTCGGAGTATCCACGCATACCGTGCGCAAAGCTATCGGCGAGATGCGCCCGTACAAGCTTGGCCTGATTAATGAGTTGTTGCCCTGAGACCACGAGAATCGGCTCGACTTTTGCCGAGACGAGCTCATCAGGATTGCACAAGATCAATCACATCTGCAGTTTCTGTTGTTCATCAATGAAGAGGCGACATTTCACCTGGATGGGCAGGTGTACACACCGAACTGCCGCTATTGGAGTTCGACAAATCCGCACTGGACGCTCGAGAAAGCTTTGCAGTCGCCGAAGGTAACAGCAAATATCATTTAAGCCAATTCTGCAGCAACTCCCCGCGGAGCGCGGGCGAAAATAGAGTTCCTTGATATGCTCCCTAGGTAGCTATGCGGAGGGCAAGTTCGTCTGCTTCTCGCGCAGGGGGTAGCGGTGACGTCAGAACGCCGAGCCCTGATTGGCTGATCGCGATCCCCTATCTGAGCGTCGTCTGCTCCTTTGCAACGTCGTCTGCTCGCAACGTCGTCTGCGTCTGTCTTACCTTTCCTGCGACTTTCGAAAGTGCAGAGGCCAGATTCACGAAACGATCTTACGCCAAAAATGTGCGTAAGACAAAACGTAAAGAACAAATTCGTATTCACGAAACGAAATTATCGTAAGTTTTGCGCAGGTTACGACGGAATCCTACGACAGCTCCGAAGCTGTTTACGCACTTCTTACGATCAAATCAGCATGGCCGACAGCGTCGTCAGTTACTGGTCGCGACGACCAACGGACGTTTATTTTTGTACGTGCTCTTCTCACGCGTCCCGACTACAAGCAGCAAGAAAAAAGTAAAAAGCACTTGAAACAAACCACGACGAACAAGAACGCTGGATCCACAAACACCCGGGAAATGCTCCAACGGCCACGATTCCACCGACCCCGACCAAGCGAGCTCGGCAGATAGGCCTAGCAGGCACTCCGACTCGACGCAGCGGTGCTCCGACGGTCCTGCCCACGACCGTCTTGCGTACTGAATGGAATATGCCCGCGCGACCCTTGTGAACCCTTCCCAATTACGGTATTATACTTTGATCGCTGACCTCAATTTTAGATCAAGAGGTCAATCTCTTCCTCTTGTCATCTCCTTGTTTTCCGAGGCAGCGGTGACTCTCGCCGGTGAAAAAGCGGTGAATCTCCGACAGACGCAGGAAAGGTAAAGCAGCCATCGCTTTGACTAGCAGACGTAAAGCAGACGACGTTAACTGCGCCAACCCGCCGACGCCGATAAAGAGTGAGGAGTCTCGCCGCACACGAAAGGAGGGAAAAGTATTTGGGAGGGAACTTGCGGACACTAGGGCTGTGTTCCAAACCTTACTCAAATGAATCCGAGTTACTCTGGCGGGTGGTGTCACGTGACAACACAGATTGAAAAACGCTGGACGAGGGTAGGTTTTGGAACGCCAAGGCACAAAACCCTTGCCCTGGAGTAAGATCGAGTAAATTTTGGAACACGGCCTAACACGCTCACTCTCGGTTCTTAGCAAACAAACCTCGGCGCCTCGGGACACCTCGCCAGTGAGTCCTTTGACTTCCCTCCTTGATGCGCGTCTGCTAGTTGTTCGACAAAAGCAACGTACCGCTCGAGTTATTTCGTCTGCCCTTCTCTGAAAGGCGAAGTCGAGCTCGCTCGTAAAGACCTGCACTTCCGAAAGTCGCAGGAAAGGTAAGACAGACGCAGACGACGTTGCGAGCAGACGACGTTGCAAAGGAGCAGACGACGCTCAGATAGGGGTCGCGATCAGCCAATCAGGGCTCGGCGTTCTGACGTCACCGCTACATCCTTTCTCATGCGCAGAAGACAAAAATGAGCCCACTTGCACCAACTCATGTCTGGATGGATGGATGAATACGGCTGAGCCCTTTGGATCGGGCGGTAGCTTACGCCACCTAGCCAATTGGTCTTACCATTTAAGCTTAGAATATTTAAATGTGAAAACTATATACACTCCACACTGAACAGAAAGTGAGGCTATAAAACCCTTTTGCCATCAGTTAATAAGAAAATACCTAGTTTTCTCGTGCTTTCTGCCACCATTCACTTAATCTTTGCTTGGTAATCTCTACTGTCTTGTAATCCACTTTTTCTGTCTACAAACAAACCGGAGCGCCTCTTGCGGACGCCTCCGGCGCCGCGCATGCGCGATGGGGGTGTGGGCAAGAAGATCGCCGTCGCCCATAAACACATCATTGAAATGCGAAGTTGTCGGCGTCAGTGTGAGTCCCCCTGCCCTTTTTCGCGTTTGAATTGTTGGTTCTACGTCTTCCTGGCGATGTCTGACTAACTTGAGCGGCGTCAGCAAAATTAACGAGGCTCGTTACATCGCAAAACTTCGCGTGAATAATGTGACATGTGGCGATTCATTCCGCGTGGACGCCGCAGAATGTACGCTAAAGCCTGATTCGCATGATGAGATTTCGCTCGCAATTTTCAGTCGCGACGCCGCTCGGGCTGCAAAAGCGTGAACCGTAGCTGAGATGGTCGACGTCGATACTGAAAATCGCAAGCAGAATCGGACCAAGTGAATTAGGCATAACAAGTCGGTGATGGTCACTCGTAACAATGATCAACATCGCCTTGTATCTACTGTTTACATCGAGCCTGCTTACCAACCTTCAAATTTAAGTCTTTTGAGGCCATGCACTTACTTCTTATCGCAAATACCGGGCCAACATTTGGTCTACGGACCGGCGTCGTCTAAGAGAGCAGACGACAACCAGAAACATTTGAAAGAGCAGACGACAGTTCGAACAATCAGGCGCCCGTTTGACCTTGAAGACGCACTGAACGTAGTCCGCTGGTGGTCCGCACAACTTGACGGTTTTCTGGCGTTCGTGTTGGAACAAAACAAATAAATCTGATGACCACAAGTATCCGTGATTTCAACCCAAAGTGCTTCCAGCCCAAGCAACCGTTGTCCGACGGCGTCTGCTTTTCCCTTTTCACGGCACATATCCAGATTCTCGGACGAACCGAGCACGTGAAAACTGACCTTCAAACCTTTCTCGACACTTTGGTACGGCCCCAGTCGCGGCGTTTTGACGAGAAGGCAGGTTTTTGTCTCGTTCCTTTCAAAACAACGCAGGAATACACGTGTGGCATGGGGACTTCTGCCCACAGCCCCAGACCGGAAGTGCGACCGACGCGCCACCACCGCGCCGTGACGTCACAGAGAAGAGTCAGTTACTCGAGCTGCCACCAGTCGGCGCGCCCTCCGCGCGCTTTCCGGGCCGCCATAGCCGACCTTCAGTTGCTTCAGTTTCTCGCCGCTGCTGCGCGTTGTGTGCTGCACAGGAGCTTCGTTTTCGTGTCCTTTTATGTTCCGAGTTGAAATCTTGTATTTTCTTTAGGTCTTTTCGATATTTAGGACTTTAATTTAATCATTTGATATATATATTTCGACATAGCTCTTGTATTTTCTTATTTATGGAATGGAATCGGACAGCGCATGGATCGACGATACAAGAATACGAGGCTTCAATGACCATGTAAGTTCATCCCATTCTTACGTTTTTGCCGCTAATAAAGGGCAGTCAACACTATTGCGACATATGTAAATTTCAACTGACGAAGTAAGGCTATCCCAGTCGTGCTTCTTACTGCATGTGCGCGCTTGTTTCCGTAAAGCCGACCCTCGTGTAAGCGATTTAGCGTGCGAGGAGACGAGCGACGGGCGACGGAGATTTCTCGTCGTTGTCGCCGTCGCATCGCTCGGTTTCGGGATTTCTAAAAAACGTCGCTCACCGTCTTGGTCACTTGCTTGCTCCGTCGCTTCCATGCGGTTTGCCTCGTCGCGCTACTCACCGAGCGACAGCAAAGCGGGTCGCCGATACTTATCTCGTCGCTCGCCAAATCGCTGACATGCGGTTTATACACAAGTAATTTCCATCCACACAGCATTGAACCATTGGCGCCTCGATATTAAGTATAAACCGCATGCAAGCGATTTGGCGAGCAACGAGACAAGCGACGGTGACCCGCTTCGCTGTCGCTCGGTCAGTCGCGCAAACCGCATGGAAGTGACGGGAGCAAGCGACCAAGACGGTGAGCGACGTTTTCTAGAAAACCAAAAACCGAGCGACGCGACGGGCGAAAGTGAGAAATCTGCGTCGCTCTTCGCTGACTCTCGTCGTTGTCGCCGTCGCTCGTCTCGTCGCACGAATCGCTTACATGCGGGTCGACTTTACGGAAACGAGCGCGCACATGCAGCGAGAAGAACGACTGGATAGCCTTATTGCGTCAGTTGAAATTTGCCTATGTCGCAATGGTGTTGACTGCCCTTTATTAGCGAGAAAAACGTTAGAATGGAATTAACTTATATGGTCTCTGAAGCAATAATCTTGTTTCGTCGATCCATTGGCTGTCAGATTCCATTTCATAAATACGAAAACACAAAAGCTATGTTGAAATATAGATATCAAATGATAACGATTAAATGAAAGCCCGAGTTATCGAAAAGACCCAAAGAAAACACGATTTCAACGCGGAACGTAAAAGAACACGAAAACAAAGCTCCGGTAGTAGCCTGTGCAGCACACAACGCAGAGGAACGGCGAGAAACTGAAGGTCGGCTATGGTGGCACGGTCACGTGACGTCAAGATGGCGGCGCACAGGAAATGTTGGCTGAAAGGGTCAATACAGGAACTCTAGGCGAAAATAAGGCCCCTGTATACACGAACTCATCTCTGTTACGTCACGGCGCGGTGGTGGCGCGTCGGTCGCACTTCCGGTCTGGGGCTGTGGGCGGAAGGCCCCATGTGAGGCGTGTATTCCTGCGTTGTTTTGGAAGGAACCTGACGAAAACATGCCTTTTCGTCAAACCGCCGCGACTGGGGCTGTGCCAAAAGAGTCGAGAAAGGTTTGAAGATCAGTTTTCATGTTCTCGGTTCGTCCGAGAACACGGATATGTGGTAAACCAGCCGCCGCCGGACCACAATTGCTTGGGCGGGAAGCACTTTGGGTTGAATTCACGGATACTTGTGGTCATCAGATTTATTTGTTTCGTTCCAACATGAACGCCGGAAAACCCTCAAGTTGTACGGCCCACCTGCGGACTACGTTCAGTGCGTCTTGAAGTTCGAACGGCCGTCTGATCGTTCGAACTGTCGTCTGCTCTTTCAAACGCTTCTGCTTGTCGTCTGCTCTTTTAGACGACACCGGCCCGTAGACCAAATGTTGGCCCGGTACTTGCGTTAAGAAGTAAGTGCAGGCCTCAAAAGACTTCAGTTCGAAGGTTGGTAAGCAGGCTCGACGTAAACAGTAGATACAAGAAGATGTTGATTATTGTTACCAGCAGCCATCACCGACTTGTTATGCCTGATTCACTTCGTTCGATTCTGCTTGCGATTTTCAGTATCGACGTCGACCATCTCAGCTGCGGTTCACGCTTTTGCAGCCCGAGCGACGTCGCGACTGAAAATTGCGAGCGAAATCTCATCATGTGAATCAGGCTTTAGCGTACACTCTGCGGCGTCCACGCGGAATGAATCGCCGCATGTGAGATTATTCACGCGAAGTTTTGCGGTGTAACGAGCTTCGTTGATTTCGCTGACGCCGCTCATGTAGTCAGACATTGTCAGCAAGACGTAAAATCTACAATTCGAAAGCGATAAAGGGCAGGGGGACTCACACCGACGCCGATAACATCGCATTTCAATGGTTTGTTTATGGGCGACGGCGAGCTTGTTGCCCACACCCCCATCGCGCATGCGCGGCGCCGGTGGCGTCCGCTAGGGGCGCTCTGGGCGCTCCGGTTTGTTTGTAAACATGAGTTGGTGTATAGGCGAAAAGTAATTGCAGCGCCCTCTGGGGAGCTCGGAGTCTCCGCTAGCAGACAAATTCTCCACAACGCAATGGTTTTGCCTATCTCCGTTTTAGGTGACCAATGAAAAAAAATTGTCACGGGTGTTTGCTGCTTTGAACGTTAACAAATAGGTGCCGCCTCATGAATGAAGGCCATTTTCTTCGCGTTACAAACATGTTACAGCTTTCAGGGTGCAATTTTCGGGCTCTTCTGAAGAAAATACTCTCAGAACTTACGTACGTCAGGCAAAACATGAATGTACACATCGCGACACGGTTAGCGCGAACACGATATCGGCGCATTTTTGCATTTTACTTCTAAAAAGTATTAGCGAGCACGACATTTTATCGCTTACATTATAGAACTAAATGAGCTCTTTCCGTAGCAATAATAACTTGGATGACATCCCTTGGTTTCAAAGAGAAAAACTGGGAAAACCGGCGGTCGCTTGTTCGCGCTAACAGTGTCGCGCTCGTACCTTCGCCCTGTTTCTTGAAAATGGGCAATGTACAAAGATTTCAGAACACACCTACGTTTCAGTTTGCTGTTCCTATCAATCAATTAGTTTTGTTGTTGCAATTCCAATTTCTCGTAAATGTATTGTTTAAAACCGTTTCATCGAATAGGCGAGCTTGCAAATCCCGTTAAGATCATCTCCGGATGAAGAAGCAAAAGGCAATTTCGAAGCAGGTACGTTACTGCGATGTCAGTATGCTCTGGAAGAAGTCGATTATGCACATGCGAATCTGACGCTATTACTAAAACTAATAAAAGCAGAGTTACAAAAAAAAAACAGACTTCTTGCGCGTGCAAAATAAAAAAGAGGTCAGCGTTGTATAGCGCAAATAAAGGTAATTTCGGTCACAATATATACGGTGCACAATTGTCAGTGAAGGCGCAGGCTGAGGTCTGCGCCTTCTACGATAAAGGCCGGCCGGCACTCCTTGGACAGTCTTGCACCTCCTTCCATTTTTCAAATTCTACTTTTTTTTTATGTTTGAAGCGACGGTACGCCGCCACGGTCTTTCTTCCTCCTGCTTTTATGTTTTTTGTTTGCTTTTTTCTTTCTTGTGTTTATTTGGCGTCGCTTTGCCTTGCTTGCTTTGCGCTTGTTTGGCTTAGTTCTTACTTCCTTTCCTTCGCTTCGTCTCTTACTACCACCGGTTCGTCTGCTACGTTATGCCCCGACATCTGGAGGGCCGTCTGCAACTTTCTTGTTATTGTTGTTCTTTTTTCCACTGCCGTCTGCGATAACCTCCTATTTTCGCCTTTAATTCAGTTTCTAATACGAAATCTTCACACGTACTCTTTGATACTTAATAAATATATTAAAAAGTGTAAGCTCGTTATACATTTCTATTCAAATTTTATTTGAGTACGTGGTCACGTCTGCCATGGGTCTTCGTTTGTTGATCAACCGGCCGCCCTCGGGCATACACCAGCGCATGCTTGAAGATTTTTTCCTTTTTTCTTCCTTTTTCGCTTCCCGAAGACCGAACAAACGTGAGTAATTAAGTTACTTCAAAGTAAACTGGAAGAGCTATCCAAGTCTGGTTTGAAAATCGCCACTGACGCCTCAACAGACGATTACGACAACTCCACGGAGATCGCGGAGAACTTCACGGACAACAGACCAGATGCAATACTGAACTCCCAGTCCTGTGTAGCCGGGTGGGCAGCCAGTCAGATCTGTCATCGTGCTTGCCAAGTCCAACTGCAATCAGAAACATGGAACACCTCGAAAGACATTTTGTTGAAGAACAAGAAATACTCGAATGCGAAAAATGACACCAACATCAGCCGTGCCTTCGACACACATTTCACTGATATAGTGCACCAAACAAGAGTTCAGCTGAAGGTACACTTGAGGCCGCTGATCCACACTCGAAACAAAGACACGGTGTGAAAGGACTGCCTGGACACGTACAGTATGTCAACTAGTACTTAGATGTACATTTGAACTGCTTCGTCAAGCGAGCAAACAAACAACCTGCCAAAGTCACTGCAAAAAGAGTGGCGAAATCAAAAAAGGTCGCACACTGCTAGCACGTAGCGTGCGACTCTAATTTACCGGGCAGGGTGAGCTGGACTACGTTATGCGGAGGGCAAGTTCGTCTGCTTCTTGCGCAGGGGGTAGCGGTGACGTCAGAACGCCGAGCCCTGATTGGTTGATCGCGATCCCCTGTATCTGGGCGTCGTCTGCTCCTTTGCAACGTCGTCTGCTCGCAACCTCGTCTGCGTCTTTCTTACCTATCCTGCGAATTTCGGAAGTACAGAGGCCAGATTCACGAGACTATCTTACGCCAAAGTAATTACAAACTAAAAAATTGTCAAGGTGCAGGCGAACTGGTGTATGTTGATCATGATGCAAAATCCCGAGACTGGGAATGAAACTCGAAAGAAATAGTGTAACAATAAAGAAAAAAGGGGACAGGACAACGTCTCAAACTCAGCTGAGTTGAGTTTGAGACGTTGTCCTGAGCTGAGTTTTCAGCTGAGTTGAGTTTGAGACGTTGTCCTGAGCTGAGTTTTCAGCTGAGTTGAGTTTGAGACGTTGTCCTGAGCTGTGTTTGAGACGTTGTCCTGCCCCTTTTTCTGTCTTCTTACACTTTTTCTTCCAAATTTCATTCCCACTATCAGGATTTTGCATCATGTACAAACTAAACTTACTATATGCCAGCGTCACTGGGGCGGCGTTCGATCGGATTACTACCAGGGTGCAAGGGGGTAGGAAGGCAGTTTTCCAGATCGCTTAAGGTTTTTCTGAGCCTCAACCACCTGCCTGCCCCTGGCCCTTTCGAACTGGATGAGTATCGTTAAACAGTGCGTTCGTGTTATCACTACTTCGTGATGCACGTTAATGAACCCCCGGGCTGGCGGTCACAATTGCTGATCCATCGTCACACGTCACTCTGCACTGGCAAATATTCCAGCACATTCGGGACACTCGTCGTCTCGTTTAATTGCCTGACCCACTTCGCGCAGTCTAAATATTAGGGCTGGGCGTCGATTAAAAATTTAACCCGATTAATCGCCACCCTTTAATCGATTAATCGGTCTCGTTCATTTTCATGCATAATATTATTGACTAAAAATAAAAATTGCATCTATATTTTTTAGCTGAATATGTGTCAAACGACGGAATAATTTTGATTATGAATCAGCTTCAATATGCAGTTGAGAACAGTTAAAAAACACTCAAACTCACACATTATTACTTCAGCTCCATGAGGCAAAAATGTTCGTTGATATTCTCCGAGAAGGGCGACCTCCTTTGATTGCTCACAGTAGTCTCTGCTGCGCTAAACGGACACTCGCACAGCGTTAAAGTCGCTGGGACATGTGTAACCTTTGTTGGGACCGAGCGGTTGTCCGGGAACTTGGTGTACGGCAGGGAGCCGAGCCAGGGCAGGAACACATCAGGAAGCCGGACTCGGGAAGGACCAGGGAGCAGGAGGGGTGTCTCGTATATAACTCTTTATATGTACATATAGACAGGTTACATCATCAACGGGTGAATACTAGAGAACACAAAGTAGCAGCCGCCTGCCGCTCCTTTTATAATGTCAGATTTCCCCACATCCCTAGTAGGGAATCCCCAGGGTTCAGGCCTTCACCAAGACTGTGGGGCCAGTGTCCGTCACGTTCGGGCACGCCCCTTTCCTCTCCCTCACACACTGCCACACGCGTCACGCACACCAGGGCCAGACGTCCTTGGCCGCGGTGTCGCCGGTCAATCTTGGTGCCATCGAACTCGAGGAAGACGGCAGACATCCATAATTGCAGGCGTCCAGGCTTCCGTGGGTTAGGGGATAATCCCACGGGCGATCTAAGCTGGGGAAATTGAGTAAAGCCCCCTTCTCTGTCGAGGACGTCCCAAGGCTGTCGGGTCGCCGAGCGTCGAGGTCAGACAGCAGAAGCAAGGAAAGGGGCCGGACGGCAAAGACGGCCAGATGACACTGGCGCGGGTCAACCCGATGATCCTTTACGAGAAGGTCACGTCGTCCCCGAGTACCACGGTGTGTTGGCGCCTCCAATGCGCCTCTCGCTCTGTCTCCGGGCGCAGCTGACCATAGCCACCTGGCGACGATGCTCCAGGGCGTTCACCCGGCCGGTCGGTTTGGAGGAGCAAGGTCGTCTCCTGGGGCCTTTCGTAACAGCTCCTCCGCCGCCAGGAAGAGTGTCTTGAGGGGGAGCAGTCCACACTGGTCCCTTGAAAGACGCGGTCTCACGGCTGGGCTGGCTGGGGTCCTCTCTGGGAAGTGGCAGCAACAAAACCCACAACACCAAACCAAACTCCGCGCAGGCAAGCGCCCAGCCCCCAATCTCTCCAATCCGCCAGACCAAAACGAACAACAACAAAATGCCTCGCGAAAGTTCCGTACTATTCTGTCGGAGAAAAACACACGCACAAAGAAACTTATCTCTTCCGACAGGTTGCTCTAGCGAAAGAAACTTTTGCAGACTAATAAAAGCCCTCTAACGCTCAACCTAAAAATAAAATGGACTCCCGTGAAAAAACCACATGACAAACCGTAACGTAACTCACATAGAGGATATCTATGAAATTCGAGCACGTCCTCCATAATGCAAACTCTACTGAGAAGAAAACCGCTTGAAAGGAACTTTACAGCCAACACAACGAGCTGAAGCCGAACGAAACGCAAAACTCGGACTCCCGAAAAAAGAAAAGCTAATAAAATTGCCGAATAACCTAGTCGACTCAATAACACTAAAAAACCACGTTTAGCCCTCCCTTTTCTCTCAAAAGTCCTCTTTTGCATCTAACCCACGCCCTGTTTGTCCTTGGCCTCACTCGAACTGTTCAAGTTCTTCTCCTTGGACTTGCGTGCAGGCGCGAAGCTGCAGTCCCGGAGATCTCCCTTGGTTTCCCCGTCCGACGTGATGCCTGGCTGAACCTCGGGCGATGAGCTTTGACTCCGTCTCGAACCTCGCTGAGTCGTTCCAGGCTCATTGTTGCCTCCTCCAGGCTCCTTGCTCGCACTTGAGCTGTGGGTCCGTGGCTCGATGGGATGGGGGTCCTGGAGTTTTCCCCCTCCCAGCAACGAGGACCGCTTATTCTTCTTGGAGTGGCGCTCGTCGCGCTTCCCCGGACGCTTTTTGCAGGGAGCGTCGCTGCCAGATCGTACGACGCTGATCCGGTGCTGCCTCTTCCTCTTGCGTCTCGGTCGCTGGCTCATGACGGCATCCGAGTTCTCGGTCTCAGATCCACCTTGCCGCGAACACGACGACGTCCTCAGGTGCACTGCTGGCGTCGGGCCTGCTTTGTCCCGCCCGGGCTCCATCGTGTCCCCGGTGGGACCCTTGCCCGCGCAGCCGTCGGCGGTTGCAGCTCCCCTGGGATGGCCAGCTTGGGGTCTCCCGTCCTCCAACATCGATGACGACTGGCTGCCGGACGCGTGCCCGTCGATGTTCTCCTGGTACCTGGACTCCGTGAATGGTCTGGAGTCCGGGCTCCGCAACCGCACCAGGCACGACTGGTTGATCTTGTCGAAGGAAATGTCGATCACCTCCTCCTGGTGGGCCGCTCGGACTCCTGCGACGGCGCCGTGGACTTGGTCCCAAGGCCGCACGGGTGCCGATCCGGGCGGTCAGGATCCTGTCTTGATTGCTGGACCGCTTTCTCCGGCATCTCGGCGCTGCTCTCCATGAGCTGGCTCGACTCCCCCGGCGTCGTCTCTGTCTTGGCGTCGCCTTCGTCCTCCGGGAAGTCGCAGCCGGACGCCCGAAGAGCCTTCTCTTCTTTTCCCGCCGCTCGGGCGTCGGGTCGGTCTTGTGCGGAACGGCGTCGGTCTTGCGTGGAACAGCGCCGGTCGCGTCGGAAGGAACCAGCTGGTTCCCGGTCACCTCTGTGGCCCCAGCTTCAGTTTTCTTCTTTTCCTGACACACCAATTCTGTCGCTGCTTCCACGTCACTTTCACCATCCGGCCGCTCGGGGTATGGGTCTGTCTCGCGAAGAACGGTGACGGTCGTGTCGGGAGAAAGACGCTGGTCTTCGGTCAACTCTGTGTCCCCAGCTCCCACTTTCTCCTTTCCCTGACACGCCTTCCCTGTCACCCCCTCACCGCCTGTTGTTGCCCGACGAAGAGACTCCAGCTCCCATCTCGCCGTCTCGAGAGCCCTCTCGACGGCCCGCTTTCTGTGTTCCTCCTCTTCGGCCCGCTTTTTGCTCTCGCGCACCTCCCGCTCTCTTTCGCGAGCCTCTTGTTCCCTTCCGCGAATTTCCCCCAGAGCCTCAGTGAACTCCTCAACGCTGACGTCTTCGGCCTGAAGGAGTTCTATAATGTGCAGCTTTCCCTTTGTCTGCCCTAAATCGATCCCCAATTCGGTACAGACTTGTACCAACTCGCGCAAGCGGAATGCTTCTAGACTCATGATCTAGCTTGTGCTGGCCCCCTTTCTCACAAAATTGCTCGCGTCAGAACGGTCACACAGTCCTTCTAACCACGACTATCTCCAACCCCCACTGGCAAAACTTAGAGCTAATGGGTCTGGCAGATTGAGAAAGAAAGGGCCGGGCACTCACCCACACAAGAAGTCATGGTCCGGCGAAGTCGATCCCACCGCTGCCATCCAGTTGTTGGGACCGAGCGGTTGTCCGGGAACTTGGTGTACGGTAGGGAGCCGAGCCAGGGCAGGAACACATCAGGAAGCCGGACTCGGGAAGGACCAGGGAGCAGGAGGGGTGTCTCGTATATAACTCTTTATATGTACATATAGACAGGTTACATCATCAACGGGTGAATACTAGAGAACACGAGCACAAGTAGCAGCCGCCTGCCGCTCCTTTTATAATGTCAGATTTCCCCACATCCCTAGTAGGGAATCCCCAGGGTTCAGGCCTTCACCAAGACTGTGGGGCCAGTGTCCGTCACGTTCGGGCACGCCCCTTTCCTCTCCCTCACACACTGCCACACGCGTCACGCACACCAGGGCCAGACGTCCTTGGCCGCGGTGTCGCCGGTCAATCTTGGTGCCATCGAACTCGAGGAAGACGGCAGACATCCATAATTGCAGGCGTCCAGGCTTCCGTGGGTTAGGGGATAATCCCACGGGCGATCTAAGCTGGGGAAATTGAGTAAAGCCCCCTTCTCTGTCGAGGACGTCCCAAGGCTGTCGGGTCGCCGAGCGTCGAGGTCAGACAGCAGAAGCAAGGAAAGGGGCCGGACGGCAAAGACGGCCAGATGACACTGGCGCGGGTCAACCCGATGATCCTTTACGAGAAGGTCACGTCGTCCCCGAGTACCACGGTGTGTTGGCGCCTCCAATGCGCCTCTCGCTCTGTCTCCGGGCGCAGCTGACCATAGCCACCTGGCGACGATGCTCCAGGGCGTTCACCCGGCCGGTCGGTTTGGAGGAGCAAGGTCGTCTCCTGGGGCCTTTCGTAACACCTTCTGCACATGTCTGAAGTTACAAATCTCCCCTTACAGTTTACCTTAAGTTAATACTTCACCTAAATTTTCCACTTCATATAGGTGTGCTCGTTCATGTCCGCATAGTGAAAGCATTTCATTTTTTATTTAATTTTGGTTCGTCAAAATTTTACCGATTAACCGGTTAAACAAATTAATCGCGATTAAAGCATTAATCGATTAATCGGTAGGTTAATCGATCAATTGCCCAGCCCTACTAAATATCACACCGGAACTTTTCTAAACCTGATTTCGTGAAAACCACTGAGGCGTGAAAACGTTATTTGAAACAGAAACTGTGGCGGAACATGAAAACCGGACTTCGAACTTTGCGCACTTGGACTTGAAAGAAATTCGAAACCTTCGAAAGTTTTTTTTTTTCGAATTTAGCCCTAAAAGAGATTTGAAACCTTCGATCTTTTCGAACTTTATGTAGAAAGAAATTCGAAATCATTGAATTTATCGAACTTTATGTCTATAAGAATTAGAAACGTTCGAATTGTTCGAATTTCAGATCCAATAAATTCGAAACATTCGAATCTCTCGAATTTCAAATTGGAAAAGTTCGAAATCTTCGAATTTCTCGAACCTCAAGTAAAAAGATATTCGAAATAATCGAACCCGAACGTTTAAAAACCGTCAAAGCTTCGAACTTTTCGAATTCGAAACTCCACAATTTTTGAAAGTTGCAAATTTCTCGAATTCGATTCTCCGTATGGTCGAACATATCGAAACCTTTCGATTTCGAACATCATTTCGGTTCGAAAATATCGAAACTTTTCGAATTCGAACCTAGGGTGGTTCGCGGCATCCCTAGTTTTGACGGAGTTGGAGCTCCCCGCAATGTCTAGTTCATTTTTGCGGTGCGAAAAGCCGGGTTCGAATTTCTTGCAAACACCCGTTAGAATGATTGACCGACACTCAGAGAAGCGTCCTACGACGAAATCAGTAGTCTTGGAACAAGTGGCACAAGTTAGGAGCGTCTATATGCTTCTTAATTCAGCCAACCAGAGTGTCTTTTTATGTTTGATCGATAAACCTTTCCGATTTCCGAGCAACAGTCATTCTGTTCATTTGCGAATGATGTATTGCATTAACGACAACTCCAATTATTTGTCAACCGTAATTGTATATTCTGCTCCGTGAGCAGGTCACATCTGTAAGATGCCGAATATATATGCGATGTTTGAATTTGCGAATAAGATCCTCTTCGTGCTTGTCTGTGTGTGTACGATGGAATGAACGTCTTAATGAATGTACTTTCCTGCCTATAGCTACCATTTCATATATATATATATATATATATATATATATATATATATATATATATATATATATATATATATATATATATATATATAAAGCTGTGACGCAGCTTTGTGTTAACGGTTTAGCACGCAGCGGACTCAGGTTCGACTTCCGCGGGTGGTGGTCAATTTTTCAAGGATTTGGCAGCATCGACGACGGACGCCCTACTAAGCCAACTACATAAACAAGTACAAGTACAGCACCAACAACTAACGTCATTTCCAGGGGCGGAAAAAAAACCCAACAACTATCGCTCTAAGAAAAAAACAAAAAAAATGTTATGTACTCCAAAATATTGGCTGTTTTGGGCTCTCAATACTTCCTGAATCTTCGAACCCTTGTGAAGGAACTGACAGTTCTGTACTAAGAATGAAGGGCATCTCTGCCATAAGCACAGTGACTTTGGCTAAGTAGACTTTCATGACGTCCTTCATTGTCTTACTTTTTCAAGATATTACAAGACAGTCTATCCCTTCCGCTCCTATAGCGAACGTGAGGTAGAGGTTTTAATTACTTAACCGGAGGTATGAAGCAACGCGAACGCCAGCAGTCGCACTAAAGGTCGATGAGTCAGACCTACCAGTAAAGGGATGTAAAGCTTCCCTGTGGCTGCGAACAGATGTTACAACGCGGTAACCTTTCTTGCTGATTACAGGTCTGTACATTTTAAAAAAGTAACCTCGTGCACTTTCATTAAAGCATGTGGCGGTTGTTATTCGAAAACATCGCGTTTTAGTTAAGCAATCTTTGGGGCGTATGCACGCGTAATTTACTTCGATCATTTTAAAATACGTTTTTACAGCGATAGATGTTATGGGCTCTTCAACCACTGGAAATTACAATCTTTGTAGTTGATGTACGGGGGGGACCCAAAAGAAACCGAACTAATTCTTTTTAAGCAGAGCTTTTGCAGTACCGCGTTTTGCCGCCAGGAGTTGATAGAGCGAACATTGCTGAGTCATTAGGCCTAATTCCGTCCTCGAAGAAGGTTAGGACTAGTTGCGACTGGGTTTATAGTGACAAGTGTTTCGTGTGGGCGTCGTTTTTGCAATGTCTGATTTCTATGAACAGCGTGCGGCGGTTAAATTCTGTTTTTTGCTCGGAAAAAGTGGAACAGAAACTATTGAACTGTTAAAAACTGCGTACACCCGACCTTGCCCCGTGCGACTTTTTTGTTTCCTAGAATGAAAAGAGAATGAAAGGAAAGCGTTTTGCTGACGTTGCTGAGGTGAAGAAAAAAACGACGGAGGCGCTGTCAAGCATCACAAAAGATGAATTTAAACAATGTTTCGACACATGGATTAAAATATTAGACAAGTGTATTAGTGCAAGTGGACAGTATTTTGAAGGAGTTTGAACTAGGGCTGGGCAATTGATCGATTAACCTTCCGATTAATCGATTAAGGCTTTAATCGCGATCAAATCTTTTAACCGGTTAATCGGTTTTTTAATCGGTACTCAAAAGAAGTCCGTTCCCAGACAGGTGCTATGAGCAACGTTCAATTCTCGCGCTCGCGAAGCGTCACGTGTTCGAGGATATACATTACAGTTCTGCCGAGGCCAGACGAACAAGCCGGGCCCGCAATTGATCCCTGTGCGACCGCGAAACTTCACGTGTTGAGTATCTATTACACATCCTGCCCAGGCAAGACAAACAAGCAGAAAAACAAGCTGGGAAGCTAACAACGCCATGGTTACTTGTTCCAGTATTCGACCCGTAAAAATGGACGAGTTCACGAGTATGAAAGGCAATCTCGCTGGAAAGTTTGGATTTAAAGTAAACTCCAGCGGTAAAGTTTTTAACTCGAAGGAAGTCCACTGCATCATCTGTAAAAAGCCGTTTTCGTACAGTGGAAGCGTAAGTCGCTTCAGTATTGCCTACGAGTGGAGCACCCATGTAGCTGCAGCAAGGACCATCCGCCAAAACGCAGACAACAATCAACGCTTTCTCATCAAGGTTCCTTTCTCTGAAAAAAGAAGAAAGCATCGCCCAAGTTCTGACTTCTTGTCTTCCTGTCGGAGAATGTGGACAAACTTCTTTGTCTTCGGAGCTGTAGCAAAAATATGCGAGTCTTTGAATCGTTGAACTATATGTATCCTTAATTCTAAATGTCCTTTGCGCCGTGTAACAGAGAGTAAAACAAGTCTTCAAAGGCAAGACGAGTTGTTGCATTCTTTTTAATATATTATTTATTAAAATTAACACAACCGATTAATCGATTAATTAATCGATTAAAGGGTGGCGATTAATCGGGTTAAAATTTTTAATCGACGCCCAGCCCTAGTTTGAACGTTTGTACTTGAAATGGGAATAAATAAGTGCAAAAAAATTTAGTTCGGTTTCTTTTGGGTCCCCCTCGTAGTTCTTCATGTTGTATTTGTTGTAGAAGCGCGCAGGGTGCCTGTCGTCGTATTCGGCGACAGGATGCTTTTCGCCAAATACGGTCAAAGGCCGGGTATTTTTCTTTTTAGTTTCTTGCGTCATTTTCTAGATTATGATAAGACGGTTATTTTATTAGGCGATTTTAACTGTGTACTTAGGACAGCAGGTAAAACGCCTATTAGAAAATGCAGTGATGGGAGTATACCCCTTAGCGAAAACTAAGACGTTTGAAATATACCACATTCTAATTTAAGTCTATTTGAAGTACAGCTCATAATTGTAAGTACACAAAAAATAGACTGAAAATAGACACTTTCTTTTTTTACTTAGTTCTAAAATATATTTCTGAAAATAGTTTTAAAAGGCCTTTATTAAAACTACATATGAAGTTCTCTTCGTGCGTTCTGAAATATGTAAATACTAAATTAGTAGGCGGAAAATACCTTTCAATTAGATTTCTTAAAATATTAGTTTTTATTTCATGCAAAATATGCTCCAACCCTAAAAAAAAGGCAGCGATCAAAATAATGTGCAGAATGCTCTAAAATACCTGGAAATCGTAAATACTGCTGTGTTAAACCCTAAGTACCTTTCGACTTGCAATAATTTGGTAGTGACTTAAAACTACCAAAAGCATTGAGAAGCCTGCCTTACAGAAATCTACACTGAGCAGATGTGGAGGACATTGAACTGCCTAAATACAACATTTGATTAGTTTGTCAATTGAGTTGTAGCAGCATCACACTGATGAATCAGAGAAGTTTATGTTATTGTTTTCTTTTCTCTATCAAGAACACACCTGATGAGTTTCTTGCACAGCAATTCACAAACGGGGATCGGGAACTACAACCACAACACTTGCTGATGCTGGAAAGCTTCAGTAAGTAGCTGTGAGCAGACATGTTTGGCGTGGAATTGTGTTAGCGCAATGTTAGTTCACTGAATGTGTATACTCGCCATTGTATGTGATGCGAGTAGGACTTTAACATAGTGATGTTAATGACCATAATAAATAGTCAACTAGTAAAGAAAAGCAAAAATTACTATTTTAAAGTGAAAAAACTAGCTTGACTCAGCTTCATCCTGAGTGGTGCTATGCAGCAGAGAAGCAATAACATTTCTCCTAGAAGCTGTTCTTTGTGGATATTGTTTGAAGTGACTGGTGCCAAATTAGTATTAGTTGTACCAACGCTTTTAGTAAGAGATATCGGCCGCGAACTTCAAAACACCGTTTCCCATTTGACAGACTCCCTAGGAGAAGATAGAATACTAGAGCCTTAATAAGTGCAGAGCCAAATTGGTCACCGGCCAAATGATTACCTTCAATATGTAGGCTATATAAGGCTCTAGAGCAGTGAACGGGACTTTTGATTCAGGTGTTCAGTGCGTCATGGTGTTTGTGTTTGTGTTCGTTTCTGATGTGTAGTTGTGGGACGTATTTAGCAGAGCCTCGAAATACCACAAAAATACATTTACTAACAAAATAAAAAATTGCGTAGCTGTTTTCTTTAGGACACAAATGACATCATGAGGGGGAAGGAATTATGTTTTTGGTATATCTAAAATCTTTCTTGAATAATATTTATGATATATTTTGAATACATTGGCGCGCTTATTTCGAATGCGGACAATATAATACAGAACGAAACACAAAAATGAATATTCATATTCAATATACTTTCCAAATTCGTTTCAAGTACGGCCTACTTTTGCTAAGGAAAGTATGACCGTTTTAAAAGAATCGCTAAAAATTTTGATTTGAGGGACGCTGGAAACGCAAGGAACGAAACGTACGAGTTACGATTTGTACACAATTTCAAGCGTCGTCCCATGGTCGCCTAGACAGAATTTGTGTCAGTCGCAGCGGCAGCAATGCTGAAAAAGTATCGCGTCAAGCGTTCTCGTTTTTTGTTCTGTTCATGGCATGATTTTGGCAACGATCGGTGGCAAAACCCCATCGAAGGCAAAATTTAATTAGAACGCTTAAGAGGGTCTACACGAAGCTGCTCAGCTGGTGAAACTTTCCTTGAGTGTTTGGTGACCTTTTCAAAACGTATTTTGAAAAGGGGAAGGTGTGACGTCTATGCCTGGGAGGTCGTCAACTAAAAGGTCAAGTTACTTGCGGTAGAAAGGTTGCTCTGTAATATCATACGAGACACGTTATCAGTGAACGTATTAAATGCCAATTTGCAAACGCTGTCAAGAGCAGAACGCTAAAGACCGCGAAAGACCTTTTAGAGATTTAGAAGTCGTTAAAGACCAGCTAGAGCAGCCTCATCGGGAACGTTACCGCGGAGCCACAGTTCGAGATCGATCGGGAAAAGTAGCTTGATGGGCGAGCGCGCCCAACAAACATCCGTTGGCCGAAGAGAAAAGCTACGCGCTCTGTAACGAAATCGGAGGAGATTTATTACAATGGAGTCACTAGCACGGGCCCAAGTGCGATTCAAAAAGCTTTGTATGCCATTACAAGCAACGTTTGGATAGCCAGGTCCGAAGTACGGAGGGCCCCGTTTTTATTAAACTTTAGAGGACCTGCCCATGGTAGGCGAAGAGGAACAGGAACGACTCGCACAGCCGATCACGCTCCAAGGGGCCCAGAGGGCAATTGATTGCGTGTCCATCACGAAAGTGACAGGACCCGATGGGTGAGGCGTCGAATTTTACAAGAAATATTGGAGCAGAGTGTCCAATGTTCATGTTGCAAGGCGTTTCTAGAGCGTACGAGCGAACAATACTGCCGCCATCATTTTCCCGTACATAGACCGTTTTAGTACCCAAAAGTGATGATGTCGAGAAGCTTCGAAGTCACTGGTTTCCGCCAAAAGTTCTAGCATGGCGTTTTCATGGGTGTCGTTCGGCACCTACGGAAGGACAGCAACTTGTAAAATACTAGAATGTTCGATTTTGACCGACTTGCTCATCGCACGCAGTGTGTTAGAGGCACGTGACGATGGCAAAGGTCAGGTTGCCATGCTTCAAATTGATTTAGATAAGGCGTTCAAACGCGTTAAGCACGATGCTCGTTTTAATGTTTTAAAGCCCGCGCATATAGGTGATGTCATTTTGGAGGGGACCAAAATGGCTTATGATTCTACTACAAGGTTTTCCGTGAACAAAGAGTTGACGGAAATGATAAATGTTCGATCCTCCGTTAGACAAGAGTATCCCACTTCGCCACTATTGCTCAACGGTGTGTCCAGAACTGTTATGTTCAAGCTTCCTGAATAGCGAGCAGTGTCGCGGTTTCTCGTTTGCAAAACGTCAAGACAAACGTTTTGAGCTACGCGGACGATATCGCGGTGCTTTGTAGCGACAAGCTCAGTGCGGCTGTTACGTTGGCGAAACAAATGACCGCATCTCCACGTGGTGAATGATGTTGATTGGGGCGAAGCTCTGGTGGTGCTGATGATACTGATTTTATTGTTCATAGGTAGTGCTGATAGTGCTGATTTTTTTATTGCTCATAGGTAGTGCTGAGTTTCGGGTTGCGTTTAGACTTCATTATTACTGCTTTATGATTGGTGAAATCCAGAGTCAGTGGTTCTTCTAGCGGATCAGCTTGAATCCGCTAGAAACCGTGGGAACGCATCTCCACCGCTTAAGTCAACGGTCCATGTCAGAAAGAGAATGTGTGGTATGGAACGTGGATATACGCATTTGGGCATTTGACCGCAGCGCCCTCTCGATACGTTGAGCCAATGCATGCAACGTTTAACGCGATTATATACGCATTTGACCGCAGCGCCCTCTCCTGTAAAGACATTGAGCGGCTACATGCAACGTTTCATCCATGACAGAAACCCAAGCCCTTGAGTTACTACCACATCTCAGAGCCCCTACTCGTCTCGCAGTCGTTGCCGAGTGGTTAAGGCGATGGACTAGAAATCCATTGGGGTCTCCCCGCACAGGTCCGAATCCTGTCGACTGCGCAAACATTTCTTCTTTTATGTGAGCACGGACGACGGACGGCCGAACGGACGGACGGACGGACGGACAAGGCTAGACCCTAAGGAGCTTCGCCTCTAAAACTTTTGCGAGGCTACCGGTGCCACCATAAACTGGAGAAAGTGCCATGAGTTTTGGCACGAAGAGTGGGCCACGACTCCTTCAGCAAATGAAGGTGTTTGTTGCGGCCGTGTGCCGTGCACAAACCTCGGTGTATCGCTGAAGTGTTACCGAGATAACAAACCTATTGATCGGAAGCCGCTACCAACCTGACATGCGTGCTTCCCATTGAAGCTGAGTGATCTGTCCATTTTCGCCAGAGCGACAGTATGTAACATTTTTTTCTCGTTTCAAAATTGTCATACATCTTACAAGTTATACACTGTGCCCGCTTGAACGTACAGAAATTTCACCGTATTTTTGCTAAGTTTGTTTTGAGTTCGAAGTGAGAACCGATGCGACAAGACAACCTCATCCGCCGCGTACGTCACGGTGGATACGGGCTCTCGCATTTGTTTTTAAGACAGCTTGCGTGATGTTCCTCTTTTTTTTTTTTAGTGAGATCAAGAGGATACTTAATTTTATTTTAAAAAATGGTATTCTCTTTGCCATTTTTTATTGTTTCCTCACATGGGGGTGAACCTACAAGACTCGCTGGGTTTCCGAAATATGTGATTGACACGGCGCAACGTTTTACCGCCCGAAAACACTGTCTCGTGATCTTCTCTTATGCATTTTTCCGACGCCTCTGTACAGAGCTGTCGTTCGTCGCGGGGGCCAAGATGTGCTCAGTCAAGTGAAGAAAATGTGCATTCCGTGAAATCTTTTTGTTTTTTAAACTTATATACTAACACGTAGCCAGTTGAAATGCGGCTTAACGAAAAAGGTATAGATGTGCCATGGTCGATCAACTGCACTTTGTGTAAAAAGCCCGAAATAATTGAACACATATTTATTATTTACTGGGTGCGGTATTCTTCTGTGATGTGCTTTAGCGTACATTGAAAAAAAAACTACTGTGCTTAACCCCGTCCGGCATACGGTTCTTGAATGTAACTAATGATGATTACGTGCCATATCACGTGATTATTGTATTAGGTTTGTGCAGCGTCTAGAGGTCGAGCCTCTAGACATGCGTGCATGTCTGCATTTGTGGGCAGGTAGGGAATCTTGCCCTTATTTAGTCACACCGCATGATGAGCGCAACAAACTCACACGAGACTTACAGGAAAATATCGGTGGTGACTTAAGTTTCCTGAAATTCTGTATAACCGGTCGTTTGCAAGACCGAATCATCTACTTGAGCGGTGTGCATCGCTGTGGAAACAGGTCGCTGTGCAACCGCAGTTCAACAGAAAGCATAAAAACGGCAGATTTAGGAAAACTGGAGTCCATTGTTCAATTACAACGACGTAATTCTTGTTGAAAACGCCCGCAGCTTTTACTCACGGTACGCGTCGGGAATCTTCCATATTCCGAAACGGAACGAAGGAAGATTTACTTTTAAAACGCTCGCCCGTCCTCCCGGACCAGCTGGACCGGGATCAGCTGACGACGACGGGACTGGAACCCGTTGAACCTCAACCCCACAACAACTAATTTGCGCTCCTTGTCAGTGTGGCTTTCTACCTCCAAGCACCGCACCACACCACCACGAACGTTTCAGCTCTTTTACTCATCGCCGTGTTGCACCAAACAGAACGAGATCGCCGAAGTCAACGCAGCGCTGTCGTGAACCTTGGCTTGTGGTTGCGCACTCGTGGACCTTGTGACTCCCTTCGCATTCCAAGCACACACGACGATTACGAATGATACTTTCCGTCTCTCGGGAACACCACTGGGGAACTTCTCCGGTCACGTCTTCGCTACATATGCTCGCAAATCGAAGAGCTTCCCAATTCGGTCCAACCAAAACAACCAAAACAATACCGGCGCCATGTTAAACGTGCGTTGTCGCCAGATTTTCTCCAACCAAACAAAAACAACGAAAGCAAACCGGCTCCAGATTCCAGCGTACATCGGCGTATGCGCCGTGGCCAGATTTTCTCTGCCAGCTCTAACTTAAAGAGGACCTACAGATGCAGCAAAATTGGTATAAAGTTTTAATAGGGCGGCCACCACGGAGCGCCGTAAATTCTGAGGAGGGTTCATGGAGTGTGAAGGGGCGGCACCTTCTGCTTGCAGTTGAAGGGTTGAAGCCAAAACGAAACCAACTGCAATGTCACGTGTTCATAACGAGGACACGCTCTTTATATCCTTTTTCAACTGTTTAGAACGAGTAATTAGAGCCATACATTTATTTGGGTGTGTAAGAAACTATTGTCAAGACCCCTAAAAATAAATAGAAACATGAGCGACATGAGGGAAGCCGCATTGCTGTTGACCAAATCAATGGCAGCGAGCACGGTAAGCGCGAGCTTCGCCCCGTCCCACGACATGGCGTAATTGCTTTTGGTGCGTATCTGTCTCCGAGACATGTTTTTCCACGGCATTTGTCTCCACGGTCCTTTGTGGGTGTGTCCTAGCCATTCCGGTGCTTCGATAGCCGGCAATGCTGCGGTCGTCGACTGGGGGTGATGCGTGTTTTCGAGGTCGGCTACACGGTTATGCGTGATGACCGAACCAAAACACGTTTGTTACAACCTCGCATGATTTTTGAACGAATTATCCGTTACTCAACGTGTAAATTTATGGTACTTTGTGTAAATAGCGTGTTTTCACCCCAAATATTCACGAAATACACGGGACTTGCTAACAGTGTATACTGTCAACTATTTATTTTTCACGGGCTCAATATTTCAGTGATTTATGTAAAAAGCTGAAGTTTTAGAATACTTCTGCGGTTCGAATTTTCGCGACACGTATGGATCTTAGTAGAGATTCCAATGTGTTTTCATTTTACTGGATCATTCGCGGGACCTATTTTCCGCGGATTGTAGGCGATTCGCGAAACTCACGAAAATTAGGTGTACGTGAAAATTAAGTCATTTAGCAGTATATTATAATACGTACCGTACGGCGAAAGGCTACACGGTTGGTTTTCGTTTGGGCGTGTAATGTGACAATGCTGCGTTTGCTGCTTTAGCGCTGCGAAAGATGAGTATGTACCTAGTGCAGGTGCCTCAAACTCATTTGGAGTGCGGGCGGAATTGCTCACCTCTCGAAATGTCGAGGGCCAAATATGCATTGGGAAGTGAGGGGGGAAAGGGGAGTTAATATATTTTAGGACAAAAACAAGAGCGATGGTGTTTCACGTTGTAACATGCATCGACACCCAGAGATTTCCTAAAGAAGGGATCTCGTGCTATTTTCTTTGTAAAATAGCCGTTTTGTGAGAGTGCAGTCTTTAGCTTTGATTTATTCATATAACTACTTCGGATTCGTACCTAAAATACCACCATCGTGCCATGCGTATAGTATCCGACAGGAAAGCAAAACTGGCGTAAGAAAATCGTTTATTACATTACTTTTTGCTTTCCTGACGATTAATATAGCCGAATTATAAGAAAATGCTCGAGTCTTAACGGTACGCAAGACAAAACAATCTCTTCCTCTTAAGGGGTATCCACACGAAGGAGAACTCCGCGGACGGATGTCGTGACGTCAACGACCCGGGAAACTCCGTCCCGGCTCCGCCGCGTGCACTCTGCAGAGCTTTCGTGCTGATGGAACGAAGCCAACGAAGCCTCCGCGCCTCCGCCACGGAGGAGAACGCGCCGCGAGGCGTCAAAAAGGGATGACGTTTGTCTCACGTGATGCGCGCTCCGCGGGAGGAAAGGGGCGGATTTCTCCTTCGTGTGGATACCCCTTTAAAGATAAGAGATTAGTGTCAATCTATCTTAAAATGTCGTAAGAGCAGAGCTACTGCTTTCAGTGGATATGAATGGACGACAAGAGGTCATTATGTAAAGCGCATGCAGCGCTAGAGGCATAGGAACGGGAGCTCGCAACCAGGGGACACTTGAAGCCACGGGACACGTTTGAGACCCTTGTTCTCATGACAGAAGGATTATGGGAGATATTAAGGACTATAGACCTCAAAAGACCTCAATGAACGAAAACGCTATCGCAATAACGCATGTAGATTGACTTTGTGTTGTTATGTTGTTGTCCATGGGGAGAAGACGGCTGTTTCAGAAATCTTCACAGGTAGCACGCCAGAGAAACACCTAACTTCGCACAAATTTCTAAATGGGCCTAATACGCTTTAGCTCCGTCAGGTTAAGCAGTAGTTCTGCTCGATTTAGCTGCACCTCCTGCACCGGTGCAGAAAAAGTGTAGGGCGCTGTACTTCCGGTATGTGAGTTGAAATGCGACCGGAAGTCCAGCGACCTACACTTTTCTGCACCGGCGCAGAAGGCGCAGCTAAACCGAACGAAGCTGAGGTGTTCAGGTACTTTTCTCTGGTGTTTCCAACGCGCCGTTTACAAAGCCGGTGTTTGCTCTGCAACAGGTGCGGGCACTGCGCGTGCGAAAAAACAACAACAGATTTTCGTGAAACGAAGCTTTTGCGCATGCGCCATGCTTACAGCAGCGCCACCGCAGCGACATGACGTCAGGGGCGCGGGTTGGCCTACAGCAGGCGAGACTAGCAACGAGGCACTAGGGAAACAAACAAAGATCGGCACCAACGCGACCCTCCCGTATAGTGCCGCATATAGTCCAAGTGCGGTGATACGGCGAACACAAGACACCTAGGGGACTGGCAGGCCACGGAGCCCGACAGGAGAGGAGTCCCATCCAGCGACTTCCACGTCGGCTGAAGTTCCGTTCGCACACTTTCGTTTGACCACAACCGAGTGAGGCAAGACCGGTTTTAAGACTAGCTTACGGCCGGCTTCGCTGCTGCGGGGCCGGTCGTAAGCCCACATAAAAGGCTTAAAACCGGTTTGTAGCCTCTTCGGTCCTTAAAAGTCACAAGTGTGTGAACGGGCCTTAAGGCCGTCGAGGTAAGACAACAGCACTAAGCCTCAAGGGAGGTACCAATGCGGTAGTGGACTCACGCTCACTTTCCCATTTCCGCTTTACAAACTACCCAGTATTTTTTCTTTTCATGTTTTAAGCGTTGTGTTTTTCTTTTTTATTTCGTTTCGTTTTCCTTCAGACAGGGTCCGATGGAAAGGCAGTGCAAAAGGCCAAGTAGCTTAAAAGCCACGTATCCTTTAGTTCAGATAAGCGTTTACATAAAAGGTAAAAGATGCATTCAGCTGAAAGTTAGAACTCAGTGATCGGCATCTTCATGATAACATAAATAATACATCAATAACAAGAGTACAAACAATACAAAATACACAAAACAGGAATGTTTTTGTAATCAAATAACGCAAAACACCCCATTTCTTAAAGAATCAAGAGGAAAACTTCATTCGTTATTTTTTTTTAATTTTTAATGTACTGCGGTTTTGATTTTATTGAAATTTGATATCTTGCCTGCCGGTAGTTTTTTAAAAGAGACTTTTCAATCTTCAACAAGTTGGTGGCAGGGTTACACCGAGCTCAGTTTCGCATTTTACCATAAGATCCAGCAGGCTTCGCCTTCCTGACCCTGACAAGAAGAAAAATAAATAACAGGTGTAAAATACGCAAAATTACCAAGGTCGAAATTGGACCTTTGTTCAGGTATGTTACAGGAGACGTTGTCGTTAGAGATTAATGCATGACAGGCGAGGTTAGACTAGCGTATTTTTCGCAACAAAAAACAAAACAAAAAACGGAGCGCTCCCTCAATAGTGATCATTCCAGATGCCCGCAGTTCGTTTTAACAAAACGCATTCAGAAATGGCTTCGTTCAAAGATATCGGCCAAACGTTTCTTGCCACATAAAAACTGAAAACAAAAAGTCTTACAAACCAAACAGGAATGGGTACAAGAAAACAAAGCTCCACTAAATATTCAATGTGCCTCGGCGCATTGGGTACACATACTCCTGGATTTTTATTTGTTTGGACGCCAATCGTAAAAAAAAGGGGGACGCTTTTAAATGCGACTTTCGTTTCACGCAGTCAGTAAATGGTGCGTTTGGAGCGAGTGGCGTAGTGACGACATTTCCTTCAAAAAGTTTGGGGTCGGGGCCTCTGCTGCAAATACTATGCTACAACAAACTATATAACAATTTTAGAATCACAAGACTTTGTTGAAGCAACTTGAAACCTAATTCAGCCTAATTCCCAACTTGCTTCGATGTATTGGGCACCGGGCAATATTTGTTAGTTGGCGGAGTCTTTGCCCCAATTCTGTTGCAAAATACTATATGTTATGCCGAACATATGAACCAACAAAACCTGAGGGCGCAAGTGAGCTGGTGTAAGTTCATAAATGCAGAATAACCATATGCTTACAATTGGTAACGCAATCCAAAAATTCGGCGCTCACTTTATAGCGGAATCTCAACTCTGTTCAGCCGTCTCAACGAAGCAAAACACCCTTAGGAGTTTCCGTCCAAGTAGCTTCTTCACAGTTTCCTCCGAAAAGAAGGCTAAAACAATTTCAGGGCAGGAAAAGCATGCCCCCTCCCGTTCTTGCGCGGAATGTCACATAACCTCAAGTCTGTCAGTAATAAGTTTTGCCTCCGTATACGGCATTTAGCACAGCCTATAGCTTTGACTCCCTTCACTTCGGCTCAAAATGGTCGCCTTAAAAACACAAAGAGAAAACTGTCGCGTGTGTTTGAGGAATTGTACAGAAAATCCCCTTTAATCTGTGGTTTTGCTGTAATTGTCAGACCAAGCGCTGTATCAATAACCGCTTGACCGAAGATAGACGAAGCGTCCAAAATAAAGATCCGTATTTAGAGGTTTCCAAAACACGTCCAATAATGTAACAATTGTGTCCCTTTGTGGAATATTACGTCTGTAATTTCGACAGAAAAAAAATGCCGCAAACGTCTGTTAAAAGAGTTAATTCTGATAGAAAACCATGGAAACGCAGTAAATAATCCCTCTGTCTGTTTGGTCGGCGGGTGGAAAATATTGAGTTCTAACTTTTGTCTGTGTGTGTGAGGGGGGGGGATTATCTATAACAAATATTATTTTTTTTTTGCGTACTGGTTTATTTTTGTTAAGATTACGTCTTTGTGTACATGTATGTCCTTTAAAATGCACGGCTTTAAAGTCACTTCTTTTGTATGTGTTTGTTCGGACTGTGAACTATTCGTTGGGGAATCTAGCTTCAGCGCATTTTTGACACTGACAGATACTGTTCGTGTTCGTAACCAGGGACTCAAACCGTAAACGTAACCGAACCCGAAAACCGTTTAAAAGCGAAAATTTTCAGTAACCGTAACCGAAACGAGACTGTCATTTTGAGTTTATTAAAACCGCAACCGCGTAACTTTAACCGTAAATTATTTACTGGTAACCGATATGAACCAATATTAACCGAAAAAAAAAACTTTTTCTTAAGAATGCTTTTGCGGAGGAATCTTGAATGTTCTGGGAACATCTGAGGGCTGTTTACAAACGCTGCAGAACAACAATGTAGCGATGTTTTTTTTAATTTTTATTATATAGAATGCGATGATCTCCGAGTAGGGGGTAACATGTGTATGCTTGGGTATCAAACTATATAATGCAAATAGATGTAGTGAACAAGTGTTGGAGCTAGAAACGTGTGCCACTTTTGACCAATTAGAACTACTAAGACTTTTCCGAGTTCTTATTATTGTTAATGTCCGGTTGTGGGATATCTGGGACTACTTAAAACCGTTTATTATGAAACTTCTGTCTAGCATTTCAGTAAAACAAAATATTGGAGAAACCGAAGAAAAAGGTTTTGTAGGAACGTGTATGAGGTAAGCGAAAGTAAAAATTAAAACATAAAAAAACTAGGGCTGGGCGTCGATTAAAAATTTTAACCCGATTAATCGCCACCCTTTAATCGATTAATCGGTTTGCTTTGATTTTTATAAATAATATATTAAAAAGAATGCAACAACTCGTCTTGCCTTTGAAGACTTATTATACTCTCTGTTACACGGCGCAAAGGACATTTAGAATTGAGGATACATATATTTAGTTCAACGATTCAAAGACTTACATATTTTTGCTCCAGCTCCGAAGACAAAGAAGTTTGTCCACATTCTCCGATAGGAAGACAAAAAGTCAGGGTTTGGGCGATGCTTTCTTTTTTTTTTCAAAGGAAGGGGCCTTGATAAGAAAGCGTTCATTGTTGTTTGCGTTTTGGCGGATGCTCCTTGCTGCAGCGGCGTACATGGGTGCTTCGCTCGTAGGTGATACTAAAGCGAACTTACGCTTACACAGTACGAAAACGGCTTTTTGCAGATGATGCAGTGGACTCCCTTCGAGTTAAAAACTTCACCGCTGGAGTTTACTTTAAACTCAAACTTTCCAGCGAGACTGCCTTTCGTACTCCTGAACTTGTCCATTTTTACGGGCCGAATACTGGAACAAGTAATCATGGCGTTGTTAGCTTCCCAGCTTGTTTTTCTGCTTGTTTGTCTTGCCTGGGCAGGATGTGTATTAGGTCCTCAACACGTGAAGTTTTGCGGTCGTAAAGGGATCAATTGAGAGCCCGGCTTGTTCGTCTGGCCTCGGTAGAACTGTAATGTATATCCTCGAACACGTGACGCTTTGCGAGCGCGAGAATGGACCTTTGGCGAATATGTGCTGCCACCTAGACACGCGACTGGGTTCGAGACTAAGCGGACAGAAAACAACGCGCGCGCAGGGCCTCGCCCACCCGTTCTACACCCAAAACGTCAGCTACATCCTGTTCACCCATTGAGGAGCTGTGACCTAGATACGGCTCCCCCAAACTCGCCTTTGTCCCCATCGTGCGTAATCTTCTGCCCCAAAGTCGACACGAAGAAACCACCTTCCCTCTCTCCTCAGCCAGAAGTAAGAGAGAGGATACTGAAACCGTTTACTCTCGAACCGATGTTTCTACAAAAGGTCCATTGAACCTTGCTCATAGCACCTGGCTGGGAACAGAAAACCGCTTGGGGCAGAACAACCGGATACACGGCATGCAGCGTTTCCCTTAAGAAGGGGAGGGGGGGGCGTAAGTCACCCATAGTTTGCGCAGTTCGTCCAGGATAGAGCCATGCGTGTGTCATAGTCGGTGACAGGTCATGAACGAAGTGGAAGCTCCTCCCACCCCTTTCCACTTTAGTACAGCGACCGCTGGGGAGGAGGCGACTTCCTCTCCACCATTCGCTCCGCTGAAGTGGAAAGGGGTGGGAGGAGCTTCCACTTCGTTCTTGACCTGTCACCGGCTATAGTTGACTTCTTTGGAGTACCGATTAAGAAACCGATTAACCGGTTAAAAAAATTGATCGCGATTAAAGCCTTAATCGATTAATCGGAAGGTTAATCGATCAATTGCCCAGCCCTAAAAAAACCGAAACGAAACCGATATCAGGAGGAAACAGTAACTGTAACTGTAACCGAAACGCTATATTTTTCGGTTTGAGTCCCTGGTTCGTACCGTGTGTTTTTTTCTTGAGATTGTGTTATTTGCGGTTCTTTTCCCTTTTCCCCTTTCTTGTTCAGACCGTATAAAAATAGATAATGTGACAATAAAGTTTCAGCTGTGTTTCAGACTGATTTCCTTCTTCCTGTCGTTTTTCTGTCGTACCGCAGTCTCGGGTAATTCTACAAATATGAACAATTAGACAGCACAAGTATTTTTCGAATAACTAAGCGCGCTATTCAAACGTGTTAGAAGCAGCCTGTCAAGTATTTGAATGAGCTTTCCGCGCGTTCTGCGGGCACACCCCGGAAGCGATTGGTGCGCTCACCATCCCAATGGATATTAAAGTGGCCCCGTTTGGGAGCAGCAGCACTTTGGTAGAATACAGCGTGAAAGGCTGTGGTTACAATAAAGGTCGGAGAGTAGAGTGTTTGACCCGAGCTCTCCAGACCTGACTTTGCTGGAGCGTTCGTCTAGCTGTGAACAGATTTCACAACTTTCTTACTAATTAGTAATTAGAGCAAACTGTTACGGTTTAAGGAAGCAGCTTCGTGGCGTTGATTACCATATAAGCGGTGTTTATTCCAAAACATTGTATTTAGTTACAGCCATTTAGGGGCTCCTACAACTATAGTTTAATTAGTTTAATTTAGATACTTAAGTACCCCTGATTCATTTAAATGAAATATATTTTTCCTTATTTAATTCTGCCTATGATTTACAAAGAACACAAAAGCGGCCCTGGATTACACTCAAAACCCCATCATATATTTAATCGTTCGTCTATAAGGTCCTAAAAATGTTTGCTTACCGTCATGTTAACAAGAACTTCATTAGTCTGAAAAATGCAACAAATATGTATTGTTTATATATCTCCAAAATACATAAAATATAACATTTCTGATACGTTTTGGTTTATAGTTATCATCGTGTTAATAATATGTCGTATAATGAACTTGAATCACCTGCACCCTACGACGCAAAAGTCGACACGTTGGCGTCCTCTAGAGAAGCGAGGAGCCATCCGAACTCTTAGATGATTCTATTAGGTAATGACGGGAAGTTTATAAACTTTCGGTTCAAAAACGTCTCCTCCTAGGAACACTTATGCCTCATTACCCAATGAAGTCTTTGCGATAATGTATTTGACGGTTCTCCGCCTTGTAATATGCATTAGCATGATTTTCATTTGAATGAAACGTTGTTCCGTCCTCACCCTCTTGTTATCATCACACATATAATACGTGTACTGTTATTCGGACGGCAGTATCGATGAAGCGCACTTTTCGTGATTCGGTAAAACAGTAATGGCACAATATGTTGCTTTGATGTGTAACTTCCAGTTATATTACATTTAAAATGTAGAGCTCTTTTTAAATATAAAATTTTACTTACTTTATTACAAACGATGGTCACAAAATTTGTGATATTTTTCGCAAAATAGCCATGTGTAATCGCTCAGTGTTTTTGCAAACTCTGAATTCGGTTCCTGAAGAGTGAAATTGGTATACATAATAACATCAGCAAAACACTTTATCGGTATATGTCGCTATATATCGCTGTATATAATTACGTTTATTTTATGTTGAGTGCAGTTGAATATTTTTCCCTGATCATCCAATGAGGCACCTACACAAAGGCAAAAACACAGGTCTTTTATGATCGTTACCGAAACTGCATTATCACCACTGTGCCTAAAAATCCATTCTCAAAATAAAAAAAAAAAAAAAATTACAACACTTTTGTTTATTTGAGTTTTATTCTTTAGCTAAAAATTATTTCACGCATTCAGGCGCACGATAATTGCTCGAATCCTCAAAACAAAGCTTTAAACTTTAACAGAACAAAAAAATAATAAAGATCTTACCGCAAAATACTGGCTGCTGTGGAAAGTCCGTACTCCCTGACTCTTCGGACGCTGCTGTCGAATCGAAGGTCTTCTGTACAAAATATAAAGGACATCATTGCCAGAAGCACAGCGAGTTTTGCTAAGTAAAGTTTCATGTCTTCCTTGATTTAGCTTCCAATTTCAAGAAACTGCAGGAAAGGCTGTCCCCTCTTCCTTTTATAGCAAACGTGAGGTCGATATCTTAGTTGATGTCGTATAAAACAATGCAAAAGGTCGCGGATACGTTGAAGGTCGGCGAGACAAGCCCACGAGCAAAGTGCTTTAACCCGAGCCGACCATTCATGACGTCATCAGATCCGAGCTTCCGTGTAGCTGCGAACAGTTTGAAACAACGCGGCAAACCCTTTTCCTATACTTAGCAATAACAGATGTTGAAAGTTTAAGGAAGTGACTTCGTGTGCTTTCATTCAAGTGTACGGCGGTATTTATTCAAAACCATGAAGCGATGTTGGGAGTTCATGCACATAATGCTTACTTACTTTAATTTTAATACGCAATTTCTAGTACCCCGCGATAGAGGTAAACAATTGGTTTTCGTCTTGCATCGCTCAAATTGGCTTCGCGTTATGGAAGGAGAAATTTCGTCAGAAGACAGTAACTACTAAGCGATGAATATAGTATATGGTGACATTATCAGCCCGTTACGCACCAATAAGAAGCGCAGTGATGTGATTGGTCAGAGTCATTTCGGAGCACCATTTGGAGCAGCCGAACGTTTATTGTGGAGCTGCAAAAGTTTTGGAGCGTAAGCACACATTTTGCACTGCCAATATTGTGTTAGAAGCTGTGTGTTGGCATGTCTAAATGAAAGACAATGCTAATTTGCCTCCCCCACTTTTCTTGAACCTAAAAGTAGCATTAGTTGCACGGCAGGTTTCATTCCCTCAAACACTGAACAAATTGCTTATTTTTGCGTAGAAGCACGAAAGACAGCAACAAGATTGTGATTGATGAAGGACAGTATAAACTGCAGTGCATAGTTATTTTTGGTACAGAATCAAGGATAAAAGCAAATAGTATATTCCACTGAAATAATGTTAAAATAAAACAATTTAGAGCACTCAAATTGATGTTCAGATTCCAAACGTTCGAATACAACTGCTATTAATAATTCAAATATCTTTTTTATTTGATTATGATCATCAATAACATTCTATTTGTAGACTTGTAATAACAAAAACCGGCATGTGAATGATAAATATGCCTTCTGAATGAAAAATAAACCTCCTGCTAATTTAATTTCAATGTACTCTATTAACTGTATCATAGAACATATATGAAGCCATCAAAGGTAATAAACGAACAAGAAAACCGACGCATAAATAAACCTGTATACAGCGGTCCAAACAAATATTTTAGCAATACTCGATTATCCTTTCTAAACCTCGAACTAAGAAAAAAAAATCAGAGTATTGCAGATATTATGCTATACAGTATAAAAAATGAAATGAAATCTTTATTTCCAGAAATTTACTCTGGCGGGCCTCCAGACAAAAAGCTACCATATGGTAACTTGACTGGGTCTGGGGCCCTAAAGCAAAACAAGCATAGCAATCTGGCAGAAAAGTGGGATACATTGAAAAGCCTCGTTATACAACATATAGAGTTTCTCTTACCAACTAGGCATGTACTTCAGTATCAATAAACAGAGTAAACAAGTAAGAGCGCAGAAACGTTCGGCAGCAAGCATATTACGCGAAAGCGAGAAAGAAGAAAAAGAAAAATGTCATACAGAGACATCCGCGTTAGATAAAATACATATACAATTCAGCTCTAGTCAGAGAGTATATATCTATGTTTTCTAGGTGGTACCTGTTGAGTAGAGAAGGTAACATATGGCGAAGGGATTGTAAATGATTCATGATTCGTGCGGAAATGAGGAACATACCATATCTCAGAGCAGCGCATACTGATCGAGATTTCCTTTTTATTCAAGTCCGAGGTGCGCCAAAGAAATTGAATGAATTCATTTGTTCCGAAAAGGAAAGCATACAAAAGACGGTACACGTGCATATTTGTAATGGCAATAATCCTGAATTTTTCGAACAGCGGTTTAGTGTGATATAGGTAGTGTACATCAGCGATGATACGTAGTATCTTTTTTTGAAGTAACAGTATTTTGTTTAAATTCGAACTTGTTGTTGTGCCCCACACGAGGTGACAATAATTTATATGAGACCGGAAAAGGGCATGATAAATCATGAGTTTAATGTTAACAGGCAATATTGAGCGGCATCTTCTAACAACGCCAATGACTCTGCACAACCTGCTGACCAAATTATCAATATGGCGATCCCACGACAGATGTTCAGAGAAAATTACGCCCAGCGTTTTGTGGTGCTTAACTATGTCGATTACTGTACCACTTAAGGTGAGGGATTCAGTGAAGGAGACGTGCTTATTCAATGACCGAAATATGAGTGCCTTGGTTTTGTTTACATTAATTTTAAGGCAATTTACCTCAGACCATCTGCCGAATTGCGCGAGAATATCGTTCCCCTTAATAATTAAGCTTTCTGCGTCTACGCCCGACACAAAAAGGCTGGTGTCGTCGGCATATATTACAAACTGCGCAAGAGTACTAACCTTTACCACGTCGTTTATAAAAATGTTAAAGAGCAGAGGGCCCAGTATGCTACTCTGAGGCACGCCGCAGGTTACGGCTTTAAGGGAAGAAGATCGCCCGTCGATGCTGACACACTGCTGGCGATTGGAAAGATAGGAATCCAAAAGTGAGAGTGCTGGACCACGTATTCCATAACACTTTAATTTATCAAGGAGTATTTGATGATTGAGGCAGTCAAACGCCTTACTAAAATCAATAAAAATACCTAGTGTTAAAAGCTTGTTTTGAATGTTATTTAGAATTATTTCTTTCTGGAGTAAGAGCGCTGACTCTGTCGACCTTCCCTTTCTGAAACCAAATTGGGCGTCAGTTATTATTTCATGTCGATGAAGAAAACTTTCTACGCGAGTTTTGACAAGCGTTTCTAGTCCCTTAGAAAAAATTGGCAGTATGGATATTGGTCTATAGTTGGTCATTAGGTTCACATCACCTCCTTTGTGTATCACAGTAACTTTGGCAAGTTTCATATTTGCGGGGAACTCACCGCAAGCCAAGCTGAGGTTAAATATATGTGCGAGGTACGGTGCTATTATGTCAATGACAAGCTTGACTGGTTTCATTCGAAAATCGCTAATATCACGACTGTTACTGTTTTTGAGTCGCATGAATATTTTGTAGACTTCAAATTCATTTGTTGGATTGAGAAAGAGGGACGAGCTTGGGCTCTGTGTGATATATTTAACAGCATCTTCATTATATGTGCTTGAAACAAGATTTACCAAGTAGGAATTGAAGCATTCCGCTAGTGGGACACCGGATAGCATTTGATCATTGATCAGTAGCTCCCCCATTTTATCGTTACGTGGGCCGCGCTGGAGAACCTCATTTATAGATTTCCATATCACAGCAGGAGAATTTTTCGATTTATATCTGAAGAGGTTTGCATGATACTGTGCTTTTGCTTGTTTTAGTATGGAGTTTAATTTATTTCGATATTTTTTGAATGATGCTAAATTGTCTGGGTGTCTCGAGGAAATAAACTTTTTGAACAAGATACTCTTTTTTCTAATCATTTTGATGTGATCAAGTGTGATCCAAGGTTTTCGTGATTTTCTCGATCGAGATATTACTTTATACGGAAAACATTCATCATAGCACTTCTTGAACAAGTCATGAAATGTATCGTAGGCATCATTTACGTTGGATTGTAATGTCACAGATGTCCAGTCGAGAGCACATATTTTGTTTCTAAAATGCAGCAAACCGTGTTCTGTTAATGGTTGGAAAAGAAAAAACGTTTGATTTCGCTCTTGATTTCAAATCACAGCAACGAAAGGCGAGGAAAATAGGAATATGGTCGCTGATGCTACAACTGATCGTACCAGCTGCAGTAAGTCTTTGGCCCATATTTGTAATGAAGAGATCCAGTACGCTTTCACTTTCAAGAGTAGTTCTAGTAGGTGACAAAATCACATTTGCATATCCGAAAGAGCTCAGAACATTGCTAAATTGGGTCCCAGCATGGGAAGGTTCCATCATATTAATATTAAAGTCGCCACCGAGAACAACAGAAAAATTATTTGTTGATGCAAATTCCAAATAACTATCCAAGAAGGATAGAAACCCTGCAACGTTGGCCGACGGCGGACGATACACGACAGAGAAAAGCCGACTGCCACTAGTTAAGGTTAAAATTTCGTAGTCTTCATTCATCTCAGTCAGGCAGTCCAGTATTTGGTAAGTTTCGCGTTGCTCTGCATAAATGGCGACACCGCCACCCCTCCGACAGATTCGATTTAGGCAAAAATGTTGGTATCCAGGCAAATTTAGCACGGGCTGGTCATCTTGGTACCACGTCTCTGAAAACATTATAACATCAAAAGCAACATCGCAGTCATCCAGAAGTGTGCAAACATCGTCCTCCTTGTTTCGGAGGGAACGCACATTAAGATGGAAAACAGTAACATCTTTTGGATTTGTGTGCTCCTTAACGTCTGATGACAAAATTAATTCATGGTACTTCATTTTACTGCAGATCTACTCAATTTTAGCCAAGTCATCATCATGGACGATATGGCAAACGGCGCTGTTTTCTGACTTCCTAGCAAACATTTTTCCGTTTCGCACCCAAGCGTATTTCCAGCCGCACTCTCGCTTTCGGTTGATAGTGAGTGCAAGCAGCCGTCTCAGAACCGGACACAGGTTTTCATTGACATAGACGGGTGCCGCCGGCAAGATATTAAGCTGCGTGGACGACATCCGGGTACGTCGTGCCTTTTCAAGAATTGAGTCGCGCTTTCGACGGCTTGCAAGCTGCACGATGATATTAGGCGCCGTGGTGTCACGGCCTGGCAAGCGGTGGCATGCCTCAATGTCGTCGACATTGACTGGCTCACCAATCTGCTCGCACAGCCTGGTGACCACGTCAACAACGTTCTCATTTGGCTGCTTGGCAATGCCTTTGATCTCAAGGTTAGAGTTGCGTGAGTACTGCTCCATCTGTGTCATTCTGGTCATGGCCACCCTCATGTCACCCTGCAGCGTGCTGCGCGTCTCACGCAGACTCTCATTCTCCCTCTTCAGTTCCCCATTCTCCCTGATTATTGTCCTCGACCTGCTTTTTAAACTCCTCAAATGATTTGTTTATCAAGGTCATTCCTGAATTTGTTTCGCGTATATCGGAGTGCATCTCACGGATCTCAGTCCGTAGCTCTCATTCAAATGTTTCCCTAAAACCTTTAAACTCCTCCTGATCTCATCCTTAAACTCGTTCAGCATCTTCACCACTTCCTTCGACATGATTTCAGCAGCGCGCAGTCGCAACAGAAATTGACCGTGGCGGTAGGAACCCAACCCAGAAACACATAGAAGCAAACACAAGCAGCACGGAGCAACAGCAAAATTGGGCGAAACGGACAGGATGTGTATCAGCAACAGCTTCATTCAGAAATCCTGTAGCATCCCGCTTTTGAAGGGTACTTTCCCTCAGCACGCTGGTGCGCTACGGCGAAACAAGATACGCAAAATCGCTATGTTTATTTTGCGGTCGTCGCTTGCTGCAGTACATCCGTGGGCGGCGAGAAGTGAACTCAACGAAGCTAGCCAACCTGCCAGAACAGAGCACGCACATGAAAAACATTGCAGAAATTTCCGCCGAGTGCGGTCAGTTTCGAACACAGATGAAATCAAACAGAACAATATTTGACGCCATAATCTAAAGTTTTGAAAATATGCACAAGCCTACCGTAAAAATCTGGCCGTATAGCGGGGCCTCAGCTATTATATCGTAATATGTTTGGCGCAATGTTGGCGCAAATTTCTCGTATCTTGAAAAATATTAAGCAGGATGTAGCAGGGCAGGCGCTGTGGCGCAGTTTATGCGCAAATGGAGCAGCAATCACATCACTGCAAGCAAAATCCACGTAAAACAATTACGGCAGATGACGCCAATCTTGGCATGGTTCGTCTTAGGGCGATATCTCTGGCTTCTTTGCTCCAGGAAGGCTATGCCCGACAACTCTTTTATTTTATCTCAGAAACACGAAAGTGACTATTTTGCTTCGGAGTGACTAGAGGCTCAAATGGCAAATTTTTCCGATGAAAATGGGAGCGGAGTAGGGTAAACCGGGTGCCCACCGGAAATGACAACACATTGACGTTTCGCTCTCTGCCGTTTCCTCTAGAAAAAGGAGGATTCCGTCGATGTTCTCTTTCTGCGTGAAACCGATGTACTTTGTCTCACTTCAGTATTTGGGGCCTTTTTTGTTTCGGGAACAAGACCTGGTTTGTATTTATTGCTTTTCCGAGTATTTGCTGCTAGCCAAAGACGCTTTAAAATGGTATGTGCTACCACGTCCTCGAGAGCAACGTGGCAAGGCTGTGACGGCAATGCTTGTGTCCTGCGGGGTCGTGCTTATTTTCCCATTTACGTTTATGCAAACAAAGCTGTGTCAGTGCTCGTGTTGGGGCCGAGCCGCTACTTCTTCGATTGGGAATGCCCGCGAAACACCCAGCGTTGCGCTGGTCTCGGTATTGCTCGTACTGCACCGTGTTGATGTGAGGACACATCGAAATCGCCGTGGACCGTGTACTAGGATTTACACCCGTGCTACCTCTGCAATTGAGCAACCGGAAATCCAGTGTTACGACCACGGTGCGTGTAATATTTTGCTGTCGTCAGTACGCTGTTTCGTGAGTTACTTAACAGCGTGCGGAGAGCATATCGAAAGTACGTTGTAGTCAAACTTGTAGTGTTGTTTCGTTGTACTCATATAATAACAGTAATAATACGTATGTTTCCTTGACATATGCGTAATCGAGAGCTTACATGGCGCGTGCACAGTCATGCATAAATAATTAGTCCGCCACCACGTCTGGGATATGTTGGAATGGATTTATGACGTGCTACGGGCGATGCTTTTTACGAGTACCGTCAACTTTCAGTTCATTCCTGTAAATTAGCTGCTGTGGAATAGGTTATGTTAAACGTATCATGAAACGATTTTGAAATCGAATTTCTTTCATTGCACGTCGTAAAAGGTGTGAAAGGGAAAAAAAAGAAAGAACCAATATATATATATTTTTAGATATAACTTTTAAAAGAAAAGCAAGCTCTTTCAAGTCTAGTTTCCTTCGACAGCTCTCTGCCTTTTCACTGCGATGCATCGGCGATGCCAAAGCATGTTAGCCAAATCCACGTCGTCTAGTAGAAAGAGCCTACCTCACCAGTAAAACAATAAATAGCCGACGAATGTTTCTTAAAAGCTTTGTTAAAGAATATTCTGATCCATATTTTGTAGCATAATTAGCAATGTGACGGAAATTTCCGAATTCAGTAATGCTTCGAAGCTATGCGCAATCTATCGCGTGGCAAACGAAGCAAGAGAAAGAACAGAAGTGCGCCTGCGCTGTCAACCCACGAGCGTCGTCTGCTGAGGAGAGCTCGGCCGCGGGCGTTGCACTACCGGTCGCGGTTCCTGCTATCTGTTGAAAAACATGGCGTCGGTGGTGATCGTCGACGTGGTTGACGATGTTGGCGTGGTGGAATCTCATCGTTTCGAGTAGAGCGCTATCCTTGACTGAATCCTCGTCGTGTGTCGCGATGATAACCCAGCACATCCTATTAGAAGATCCATCCACTCGTGCTGCGATGCTGTGGCAGCTCCCTCAGGACAACAGAAACGCACGTGTGCCATCGTGTTTATTTACCTCGACTACAGTGGTGCTTTCTTAACGTTTGTGTCCGCAGAACACCGCCCGGATTTCTTATTTTGCGCATTCCATGCGTGCGCTCAAGTTCAAGGTATTACTGGTGCATAATGTATCTAAAGGCGTAAATGATGTATGGGAATTTTGACGCGTTTTATCACTCGAGAAAAGTGATTAGTGTTAGCGTTCTTGAACGCTACTACGTTGATATGTCGGTGCTAAGATTACATCGTCTTTTGCAATCGTATAAAACGTGTGTGTCAAGATTTTTACTATCGGTAATGTCGTGTGTTAAAGTTGTTTATCTTTTTATTTTATCTTTTCATCCACTCTAACCTGCGAGCCCATCCTGACAAAGTAAATATTAATAAATCTAGGGTCCATAAAAAACTGTAAATTTTCTGCTGCGCCATTGAGTAACAGCGCGTCCCCTTCTTTTTAGAGGCAGCTCGGAAACAGCTGATGGCGTCGAGAAGTAGCCGCCGATGCAGACGACCTCCTGCGTTTGTTGCAGTGGTTGCAGGAGTGTGTACGCCCGGCACAGAGCAGTTTGCTACGGTTTTTCCGGTCACAACGGACGCAGTCGTAGCTAACGCGCTCGTTGCAAGTGCCGGAATCACGGTTTGTGCAGTCCGGAGCTTAAAGAAACGGCTGCAGTTTCACCGCTTGCCGTTCGAGAGACCATGTTGAAGCACGTGGTGCAGGCTCATCCAGTTCGACAGACCCAAGTCTGAGGTCATCCGTGTATGCTCGGAACATTCCGAACATTGGAGTCGCCAATACTCATCGTCCGATTCCGTCGAGGGACTGGAGTCTTCGTCGGTAGACTCGCCGCACGTTTCAGCGCGTGTCATTGGCGTATGGTATCAGTCCCATGCTCTCGCTTTAGCACAAAATATCTACTTGAGATTTCGCTCATCTGCGATGTCTCCATTGCTATCGCGGTGATGAGAGGCGCTGATTCAGAAAATATGTTGGTGGCATTGGCGCCGTCAGCGCAGTAATAACCCTACTGTTTAAAGCCCAGTCTCCTATGCGAGAGAAATTACGATTCCGGTGCTGGAAGTATGTTACGACCGTGCTAAAATAATGCCGCGGCTTGTTTTGCGGTTAGTTGGAGAAGAAGAACAACTCAATATTTCATGAATTTTTCGTGTAGAAATTATTGAACCAAAACGAAAACAGATGCCAGTTCGGCGTTCAGTGAACATTAAATGTTTAATCTAAAGGTTATTTCGCTAAAGTAAAAAATGTCGTTTCATGGTACCTTTTACGATCAATTCTTTGCAGTGCAATCTTGTTTACTTGTACAATTGCGACCCACGCTTACCTGGTATACTACGATTTTAGTGTCTTCACAGTATGCACTACATGCATCAAGTACTATTTTCTGTCAGCTCCAAATACTGTGCACGCCAGCAGCATTTCGAATCTACCGGGTGTTATCTTTTTATTCGAAACAGATTTATTTAAAAAAAGCGTAGAAAGTTACGCTATATGCTGCTTGTGGAGGTGAGTTATACGGCCAGGGGGACATATTATAGGGGCTAATCGTAACGATCAATTGGTCAATTAATTAAAATTCGTTAATTAACGTTTTAATTAATTAAAATAGACATATGGTTCCAATTAGAAACTTGCACAGCGTCACCGAAAACCACTAAATCAGTCATTTTCAGTAATACTTGGAGAGCGTGACAAGCGTAGTAGTGCACTGAAGTTACCGCTCCTGGAGCAGGTACAAAGCTAAGAGGTTGAGATAAGGCGCCCGCGCGATTTTTCCGTCTCTTATCTAGCCCCAGCCTTGCACCTGCTCCACGAGTGGTAACTTTAGTGCCCTACTACGCTTTTCACGCGTTCAAAGTCTTTCTGAAAATGACTGATTTAGGGGTTTTGGATGATGCTGAGCAAGTTTCTAATTGTAACCATATGTCTATTTTCATTAATTAAAAAGTTAATTATCGAATTTTAGTTAATTAGCCAACTGATCGTTACGATTAGCCCCCTATTCGCGTCTCCAGCTCGCCGCTCGCCCTCCCGCGGCGGAAACGGGAAGCGCTCTAGTGAGGGTCCCCGATTCTCCTGCTCAGCGGGCACGGCGGAACTGCTCGCGATCATGGCTCGCTAAATGTCGTTTCCGAATGCAAACAACACTCTTCACTGTCCCAATGTGGTGCTGCAGCCGGTATGGGATTGTACCTTATTAGAGAGTTTGAGTATTGCGCATAGAAGCAAACGCAAGCGCTGTGCGTTTGCGTTAGGGTGGCTTGCTCCACGTTTCGCGCGCGCATCGTTGCCATGCTCCGACCCAAGACCGCAATTTCGGGTTCCGCGCACGCGCAGCGTGGAACATGCAAAGCTAACGCAAACACACAGCGTTTGCGTTCGCTCGTATATGCAATACTAGAACTCACTACTGTTTCACCGTTTTCCAACACCAACGAAACGTGCTGCAGTGAGCAGACGCGCTAGCAGGTAGGCGTTCCTTCGAACTGGAAAGGCTGAGGATGGCAAAACGACGGCGAACAAATACGAAAGGAAATGAATGTTAAAAAAAGAGTAATAAATAAAAAAATAATCCTTCTTTTCTGGGGGGGGGGGGGGGAATTAGGTCTGGAAGGATATTGGCGGCGACTTTGGAAGTTTTGCCGATTGTCAAAAGTCGCTACTTTAATAGCATCCTCAGTAATCTAATTTTACATGAATTTCTCACATTAGCTAGGGTTTTGTCATTGATTTTAGACTTTATTTATTTTATAACTTGGTAATTAAAAATGCTGCAATTGGCACCAATGATGATAATTTGTACACTTTAGATTGTCATACTTGTTCGCGTGTTTGAAATTAGATCATATAAGCAATCAATTATTTTCGAGCTTGAAAATGAAGTATTAAAATATCTTAATATTAATATTTATATTATTATTAATACAAATTGCGGCAATGTATGCCCCCAATTAACGCTACGATCACAGAAATACGCCATTTAACCATTACCGTTTTTTCTGAAAGGTGTCATTTTGTTTTCTTTTTATCACATGAAGACCTCTGACATCGTTATCAAGATAGCCCAACAGTCTAACGCTGGATGCAATATAAACTCATGCGTCACGCGTTGCTTTAAAAACACGCAAACTTCAGCTGCCTCACTCGGATTCCGTCTTTGAATTTTTTGAGTGAGAACAGCGTTTCTTAATTCATGCGTTTTGTGAACATATCGTATAAACTGGATTTATTCTGTCATTCTTCTTCTGGGAAAGATATGAAAGCAATTAATCTTCTAAATACCCCAAAAGCCATTGAAAGGCCCGCAGTTCATTGTTTCATATGACAATTATGTGAGCCAGAAAAGGTAGCAAGAACGCACAAATATCCGCACTGAATTTTTCAACAACTACATCATTATATGTTACCTCTAAGGTGTATGAAAGACCCTGTCTTTAAAGGGACGAACGTTTCCGCGAACAACTTCTTTAACTAAATAATTACGGTGTGAGACACATTTTGAGTTATGAAAGAATCTGAAATAAAGACCGATACCGAGAAATTAAATCCAAAATAAAGGTAAGTTTCGGTTTTGCTCCGGAATTAAAACGTACCTCCTGGCCTAAATATTACGCTAAATACCGTTTTTGTTTTCAGGATAAAGAGGTGACCTGCGCTTATAACACCCTAGCTCCCTAGTATTACCAGAAATAATTTGTGTCGCTCAGTGAAGCCAGCAAACTAGACAGGCTCAGCAGCGGCACGCACCTCCGACCCTCACTAAACCGGCCATCTTGGAAAACGAGTGGCGCCACCTATAGTGAATTGGAGTCGCGAATAATATGTCCCCTGGCCGTATAACTCACCTCCACAAGCAGCATAAGTGTAACTTTCACGGCTTTTTTTAAATAAATCTGTTTCGAATAAAAAATAACACCCGGTATATGGTAGGAGAAGTTCTAGATGGCACAGTATTGTCAGACAGTGAATGTAGCATGTAAGCCGTCCCTGAACATGATGAGTCCCTCCTCAGGGTCTCAGCGTGAACGGGGGCTTGACGGGAGCTTTCCAATTAATTATGCGAGGTTATTTCGGTGGTGCGCCTTGTTGGAATCCATCCCCAGTCTTGGACCGGCGTTGCGCAAAGTATCTCTGCTGTCGGTGCGTCACAGTCCCTGAAGGCCGGTAACCCCATGTTACGCCCAGACATCTGTAGTTTTCCGAACTAGTACTTCCGACATGTGTAGTGGTCCGGCTAGCACTTCCTGCAACTTGGAGACTTTACCAGACTGCCATTCACTTTAAACTGCGAAAACAGCTGCCGTTTGTTACGCCGGAAATAAGCAGGGTGTCGAACCGAAATGTTTTTCGTTCCGGTTTTCGTTCCGGTTCAGGGAAAACGGTTCAGCTCCGGTTCAACTCCGGAGTGAAAAAATAAAGGTTCAAACCGGTTCGAACCGGTTCGTACTCATATGCTACAAAAACAATTGACGACAGCAAAAGATAAACTATGCATATTTTATAAAGTGTTACATATAGAAAGCAAAGGCTCACATTACTGTGTGGAACGAACGAGCTAGTGCTGGGGCACCTCGGGACGTGGGTGAAAGCGCAGTTCAATGTCAGGCAGCTGACCGAAGAAGCAGGACGTCGTCATGCATATCCGGGGAAAGACGGCACCTCTGAGACGATAGAATGAACTTCAGTGCAGAAAAGGCTCGCTGCACGCTGACCTGGGTCGCAGGCACTCCCAGGGCTACTTGCGCCAATGGGTAGAGTTCTGGATGGCGTTCCCTTCTCTCCTCCCAAAACTGTAACACGTTAGCGTCCCTTGAAAGCCGCGGCTCCTTGTCTAGCAATGCTCAGAAGAGCTGTGCGCCTTGATGTTTGTGTTTCTGAGGAGAAAACGTTTTGGTCCTTGCAGTCTCTGCTACCAGAGATCGAAGCTGTTTTGCTGTTTTCTGTAGCTGTAACTGTTGATTGAATCCCCCTCCCCTTCCCGGTGCTAGACTTTAATTTCGGACAGATTATTAAATCCGCTGAGTTATTTTGAAAGCAGATTAGATGCGCCACAGTATGGCAACTAGTGCAGGTTCTAAAATATCCATCGGCCTTTGTATCGCTTTCTTATCCGATCAGTTGTACAATGAAATCAAGGCGTTTAAAGTAAATTGCACACAGCTCTACAAAATTGAAGACAAGAAACACCAAACAGAGCTTAAACTGAACGCCAAAAAAAAAACAAGGACAAAGAGAGGTATAGACAACACTAGGGGTGTTGTCTATACCTCTCTTTGTCCTTTTTTGCGTTTAGTCCGAGATGAAAAACCAACTAGCCCAACTCACCGTTTTGCCACCAAACAGGCTCATTAATTGGTCACTTTTGCTGACGTACGAATTGGGTATGTCCTAGCGTTAAATTTTCTTTGATAAGCCATTTCCGGTCCCTAGAAAAGGTTGGGACGAATGTGGGCATTTGTTAAAGAAATACATAAGACCAGAAATCCCGGAGAATTTATAGTTACTGTGCTCATTTCGTTTGAGTTCTCGAGACGAACTTTATAAATTATGAAGACGACCGTTATGTGAAAACCTGATAATGGAACGTTACAGAGCTTTCCGCTACCAATTTTTTGCGCTTTTTGACTTCCCACATGAACGAAACACCGCAAAAAGAATTGATCAGTTTTGCCCAGGAACGAAAAAATAATTATTTCGGTCCGGTTCAACTCCGGTTTGCGCGAAAATAATTTTTTTCTTTCATTTTTTGGTTTACTTTTCAGGTTACTGTGTTTTTCGCCACGCACTTTTCACGCAACCTGACTTCGCGTATGAACCGAAAACCGCATGGAAAACATATCGGTTCCGCTCCGGAGCGAGAAAAATTATTTCGTTCCGGGTCAACTCCGGTTCGCGCGAAAATAACGGTTTTTTCCGGTTTTCGGTTCACGGTTCGGGTTCGGTTCAATACCCTGGAAATAAATAAGAAAATTACAAATTATGTGTAAATGTTTTTGTTGCCTGCAAGTTGTTTGCCCTCTCGAAGTTTTAAATAAAGGTTTCTTGGATTTACACCCAGGACACATTGGAGCACCTCAGTTCACTAAATATGGTCACTTAGAGGTGAATAACCTGAAGAGATGGTCTTCCAGCAGGTTCTAAAGCTCCTGATTTCCCATAAATGATGATCACCAATTGAGGCTGGGGTGATCTGGGTAATGACTGAAACTCTCTAGGTCTCCTTGCCACGCTGTCAGGGCAATCAGGCCAAATACATATTCGAAAAAATGCGAAAGGTCGTCAGACATCTGAGCATATCAAATATGTTGGCAAAGGGCAGTAATATATAGAAAAGGTTGTTAGCGACTTTGAATCGCATAATTCACGCCTACAGGGACGAAGATCGACCTGGGAAATCACCGCACGAAAGGCGTTCTCGAGCTACGAGGGACGAGGAGAGCCGCTAGTTCGTCGCAGCGGTATACGCCGAGAAACTGGGGAAGAGGAGGAGGCGAGAGTGCGCATTGGTGGAGCGAGAACGTCAGAACGCCGACCTCTTTTCGGAATGAGCTTTGCTTGCACTGAACTTGTCGAACCCGTTAAAACGCGGAACGCTGGCGTCTGGCGTTCGGCTCTCGCATCCGAACGCGTTCGATGAGTGCAGTGGAGACAAGGAAGCTAACTTTGGGTCTACCCACTAATCATTTTAACCAGAGCTCAGCGTTCTAACTTCCCCGCGCGCTCTCGTCTTCTTCTCTCCGTCAATTTCTCGGCAGAACGGGAGCTTAAAAAAAGCGCGATCCAGGCGTCCGTCTCAACAGTCCTGCCATACTCGAGAACTGCGGTCTTATACTTCGTTTCACCTTCCGTCCAGACGCAGTGGATGCTACGAGGAACGGGACCAATCAAGCAGCGTCAAAAGTGCAGATCACTCAGCTTGTTCTGTTGATGATTGAGTTCAGCGATGAAAAACACAAACAGAAACATTACGAACACCATGACGGTGCCCTTTTGACGCTGTGTGATTCGTCATATAATCTCGTAGCATCGGCTGCGTCTGGACGGAAGGTGAAACGAAGTATAGTAGCAGACAACAAGGAAATGCAGGGTGGCGCAGGAGGAGTTTGTTTTGGCTTTTGGCCCCAGCGTGCGTCCCAGTTTGCAGAAAAGCGCGACAGGCGGCTTTGATAGTGTCGCGAAGTTACGTTGTCACGGCTTTGTTGTTTTAGTTTTACTTTGTTTTGGGGCCCCTCCGCAAATCCCCCAATGTAGTCGGCCACTTTTAGCCGCTGCAGGGGCGGATGATGGCTTTCCCTCGAAGTGGTTCACGGAGACTCTTGCACGGGGTGTCAAGTGACACGACCCGTGTCTTTCTTTGACATGTTTTCGGCCGCCTGGTTCACGGGCCGTTCTGCCTGAAGCTCTCCGTCGGCAGCGGTTAACCGAAAAGAGCCAGGTTCAGGGAATTTCGGAATTCCACGTGTTGAGTGGGGTTTGGTTTTGGTGCCATATAGCGGGTGTCCCAAGTAGCGGCCAGGGCTCTTTCAATTGACCGCGAAATTCGGTTCCTTACCCTATCACGCTACGATTTTGTGCAGCGTTGCTTACAGATGCGCTCTTTTTTTAATATAAAATTTGCAAAGAGCGAGCTGGCCGGAGGAAAAAGTAAAGAAAGAAGAGTTTAGCTCCCATGGAAACGCAGCGCACGCTCACCGGTCTTCAAATAATACGGCGTCGTTTCGCACGGGAGACAGGAGATGGCGCAATACGGCTGCGGAGGAGTTTAGCTCTCCCGCCTTTTTGCGGATCATAGTTTTTAGAGTTCAGCTGTGGTCGGGGCACCCGTTGAAGGTGTGGTCGAGGAGGACGGCATGGGAACTCGTCAGAGACAAGAGTATTTCTTTCCCAAAGTCGTTGGCGGATTGTCATTCGTGTTACAAAAGAATTTCTTGCATATTCAACAAATAAACAGTTGTTCGTTAATATCATCATCTTCGAAAACGGAGAAGAACATATTTTCTCCGTAACGAAATTTCTGCGCGCCTGGAGTAATAGCAAATACAATATCGCTTCGCCAGTAGTGGAAACTTCCCCGAAAACCAATGGGAGCGGTGGCGAACGCGACAATGGCGCCTCTAGCGGATTCGGAGTCTACGGAAGCAGACGACGCAATGGAAAAGTATGCGGAGAACAAGTTCGTGTGCTTCTTGCAGCAGGAGTTGCGGTGACGTCAGAACGCCGTCGACTTCTGATTGGCTTTGATTGGAAGGATAGTGAGTAGACCTCAATGCTAGATGCCTTGAGGCCTACCCACTATTTTTTCAATCAGCTAATAATTGAGCTCGGCGTTCTGACATCATCGCAACACCTATGCAAGAAGCAGAGGAACCTGCGCTCCGCATAGGCTCTGCGACCTCCTCAAGCTTTGCGAGCCTTGTTTCGTCACCCCAACAGCTGAAACAATTCATTAGGGTAAATCCACTAGCAAAGCGGAATCTACTGATCGCAACTGCAACGACAATGAAATAAGAACGCGCACAGAAACAAAGATAGAGCAGTATATTTAGCGGTCTCAAACGCCACTCAGGGATCACTTGCGTTTGAAGCGCATCTGAGAAGCGAAAAAAGACATTTTGCTACTCGAACTACGTCGTAAGTGGTTACTGTTGATCCGTTACAAACTACGTTGTCACAATTTCTTACCTGAATAGGTGATTATTAAGACGTGCGCAAACCACATGTTAAGATTACCAGAGCAAGCGCACCAGCCGATGCAGCATAACAAAAACAAAAAGTCACGAGAAGAATGAACGTGCAAACCTTTTCCGAACTTTGAATGAAAAAGGGGTCTCCATCCCAGACGAAAATAAAAATAAATAACGAAGAGTCGCAAAAAACGGCGAATAAAACGAAGAAGTTAGAGGACGATACAAAGATACAAGTCACCCTGCAAAGACCTTCTCTAAAAGACACATGCGAAGGGGAAAAATTCTTTAAAGGGCCTTGATAGAAAAAGAATGTTATAAAACGAATTTACAACGAAGAAACAAATTTTTTAGAGCTCTATTTACAGCGCAAAACGAATTTGTAGTTAGTGATCCGCGATGAGTAGATTTTCCCACCAGATGGCGCAACGTGTATCCTATCTATCGGGTTTGTCTTAGATCATGTTGCATATGTTATGTATCTATCATGTCACGCGACAGTTGTTAATAGTGTCACTTCTTTTGAATTCATATTTGTCTTCCCGCAGACAATATGTAGATATAAATGGTCAGTCATCTGAAATAAACCTGATTAAGTCTGGCGTTCCCCAAGGAAGTATTTTGGGGCCTTTATTATTCAATATTTATATAAATGACATAGTAAACGTGAGTTCAACAACAAATTTTTTATCTACGTCGATGATGCTAGTTTATTTTTTACTGGAGAAAACGCCCAGAGCTTATACGTGACGCCAACGAAATATTACAAAAACTGATAGTTGGAGTAAATGTAATGCTCTAAGAATAAATGCCAATAAGACAAAAGCAGTCTAAATTCGACCACGAAATAAATATGTCACCATTACCGAAGATATTTTTTTAAACTCTTCGAAAATTGAAATTGTAACCACACTTAAAACCTTACATATATTTTTTCAGGAAAAACATGTCATGGGACGATTATATTAATTTCTTCGTATCTAAAATTGTCACGCGTCGTTGGTATTTTATATCGCCATAACACACATCTTACCTATTAAAACAGTTATTATTATATAATTTATTATTTTACTCGCATATAAATTATAACCATCTCGTCTGAGGAATCACTACATATACCAATCTTCAAAAGATATTTATATTCCAAAAAAATACTAAGAAGCATTTCTCATGTTACGCTGGATTATGTAATAGAACATTGTTTTCAATCAGCTTAGAGTAATGAAAACTTTTGATTTATACAAATATCGTTTATGTCGAGATATATGGTAGAAAAAAATCAATCTCAACATTATCTCGAAGACTTAGCAAACCTAACAAAAACGGTACATGCATATCCAACGTGAACTGTAGAACCATGGGAAGTACCATTTTTAGAACTTTACTGGACAATACACTGCATCTACACCCGTCCGACTATACTAAATAAGTTCAGTAGAGAAAATACAGAACTTAACAATGTGTCGGTGAGCAGCTTACGGGAATTAATCATACTCATCTCAAACCAAACCTAATAGAACCCTAAGTAAGGGTGCACCACTAAAACATTAGGCGGGCCAAAATTACGTTTATTGAAAACTGTGCGGGCCGCACTTAGCACAAACGTGTTGCGTATTTGAACTACGGTCAGGCTTCCGATAACAGATCTCATCGCACTTGTTGTCGCACTCGTTGCCGTCTTTAGCACTTATCTCAATGCCATGTCCGTCATGGCAGACCGAAAGGTGGTTCTTGTTGAGAGTCATCAGTGAGATGGTTTGCTCACAAACATACGTGCTCCCGAAACGTGCACTACAGTTTCAAGGCGTAGTCCACCAGGTTTTCGTACTTGTCCTTGTCCAGGTTTTTGTAGAACTCATCCAGCTGAGATTCGCGATGCATAGTCTACAGCGTTAATGGACACTCGGGGTCGATTAGCTCCAGTCGCATCGTCGGATCGGAGTCCTCTGATCCAACGATGAAGCCCCTAGCTATCCCAACAGGAAGGGAGGGGGTTGTTAGCCTCTGTGGTGAAAAAGAGAAGTGGATCTGTTGAGAAGGAGCAAGACGTATTCGCGTTCTGTCTACACATGGATGGCTTCACACGCTGTTTTATTGTTGCCAGTGGGATTAGTGGAGAGGGAAAGTTTGAGCTGAGATATTGTAGTTCCTTCGCTGAAGACTGAGAAAAGTAGGTCACAGGGTTTCACTGCTGCTTTTCAAGCGGAGCGAGCGCTCGGCGGATTGAATGGCATAATAAGCAACGTTCTGCGCTGAGTCGGGCCACGGGCCGCTAGAAAAGCACACTCGGGCCGCATGCGGCCCGCGGGCCATATGTTGTGCACCCCTGACCTAAGTGTTGATATACTCATCTTAAAAACTTTTGGGGGTTGAAGTTGTTTTTTCCGCGTTTTGTCTACTAATGTCAGTCTGTTCAAACTGAATTTGCATTATATAAAGACACTGATAAATATTTCTCTCGTGTAAAGGATGTCTTCTTGGTTTCATTTATGTCCTCCTAATCATACGTCAAATAATATGGTGCCCGCATTTCAACTACTATTTAGGTGGCTCAGGACCAGTCAAGCTGTGTTGCAGCTTTTTTCCCTTTTCCCCTTCCAACTGTAAACTGTTGGGAAAATAAAGACATTTATCATTATTATTATTATTAATAAAAGAGCTCGCCGTCCGTCAGTGACGTCAGAGAACTGTGGGACACCCATTAGGCAACATGTATCTGTGTCATTCTTCGTGAGCCCCGAACGCGCGGGGCCTCGGCTTCCTACTCGGCCACACCATGTGAGTGCTGTAGGCGTCCTCCCCTCCCGTACCGTCGTGCAGAAGAGAGTACTACAACTGTGTAGTTGGCGCCCGCGGGAGCCGCCGCGGGTCACATGGTAGACCTGAGCGCCGAAGCGCGGCGCCACTGCCGCCGCAAAGTCACGCCGCCACCGCATGCTGAGCGTGGTGCACCACCGTTTCAACGCGTTTCTCCACACCGCCGCCGCCGTGCAAGTTCGTCTGCTCCGGGGCGCCGCCGTCGTCACCTGACCGGCGCACAGGTCTATCACGTTTGCGTGTTCTTTTCAGGAGCTTCCTTTGAGCTATCAAAGTTACTTATTCAGCTTCGTTTTTTTTGTTGCACTTGAAACGAAGATGATTAAGTTACTTTTAGAGACCAGGAAGCTTCCGAAAGAGCGCAAACACCACGTGACAAATAGCAAGCAGCCAGTCACGTGATAAATAGCGGCCACTTTTCCGCGGCGCCCGTGGGCGCCAACTACAAATCCGTATAGCGCCGTAAATATAGCTCAAATCTTTTTTTTCATTGTAAATTCGTTTTATGATTTCTTTTTCTCAACGAGGCTCTTTTAAAAAATGTTTTTTCCTTTGCGTCTGTCCTTTAAAAGGTAACTGCAAAGAAAAAAAAATTTTTTAAACAGCTTAATTTGGAGAAGCATTTCACAAAACAAATCCCCCGTGAAAAAGAAGTAAATTTTTAGCAATATTTACGGCTCAGGATTTGCCGTAAATCCTGAACCGCCATCTTGCCTGTTTGCCGCATTAGGGATCACGTGACGTCAAGATGGTTGCGCCCAAAGGTGGACCAGATCAGATTGGCCAGATCACGGTAAGTAGAGGGTTCCTCTGGGGTTGTGTTCCAATCTTACTCAAATGGATCCGAGTCACTCCGGTCGATCATGTCACATGACAAGACTGACAGAGTAACTGGACGCGGGTAGGTTTCCGAACGCCAAGGTACAGAACGTTTACCCTAGAGGGAGATCAAGTCAATTTTGGACCGCGGTCGAGCTTATTCTAATCTGGCCAATCTGATCTGGCGCAACTATGGGCATGGGCGCGCCAACGGGGAGGGGGGGCAAGCGGGACGCTTGGTCCCTCCCCCCCTCAGTTCTCAGAGTGGGGAAGGGGGCAAGGCAGGTGTTTTCCTCCCCTGAAACAGCCGGCACCGGGCGGGACAAACACTGGCCGGCGGCGCCCAAGGAATACCAAGGGCACCGCCCCCGGCCCTGGGAAGCGGGGGGGGGGGGGGAGGGGTCTGGCTTGCCACCCCCCCTCCAAAACAAAAACAAGTTGGTACGCCACTGCCTATGGGCGCAGCCATCTTAAAGTCACGCGATCACTATAATGTGCCAAACGGTCAAGATGGCGGCAACCGGGGGTGCCATATTTCTTGCCGCTGGTTTACCGCTCTAAGTTTACTCAAGCTCGTTGGGAGGAGAAGTACGGCCCGCCCCTTGCTCTTGGATTGGCTTCGCTGTGGAGTTGAACGACGTACGCAGCGTCTCGACTTAAGATACGCAAGATCAAAGGAGGGGGGGGGGAGATGCCGCCGCTTCCCATGCAACCTCCTCAGATTTTACGGCGCACAATGCTAGCCATCTTATGAAAACTCCGTACCAGTGTTGCTGCATCTGTAGGTCATCTTTAAGTTAGAGCTTAAAAAGAAAATCTGGCCACGGCGCAACGCCGATGTACGCTAGAAGCTAGAGCCGGTTCGCTTTCGTTGTTTTTGTTTGGTCGGAGAAAATCTGTCAAGAACGCACGTTCAACATGACGCCGGTATTGTTTTGGTTTGACGGGACGCGAGAAGCTCCGTGGTTTGCGAGCACATGTAGCGAAGACGTGACAGGAGAAGTGCCCCTGTGATGCTCAGGAAGACGGAAAGTATCATTCGTAATCGTCGTGTGACTTTAAAAGCGAAGGGAGTCACAGGGTCCACGAGATGCGCAACCACAGGCCAAGGGTCACGAAAGCGCTGCGTTGACTTCGGCGATCTCGTTCTGTTCGGTTCAACACGGCGATGCGACAAAGAGCTGAAACGTTCGTGGTGTGTGGTGCGGTGCTTGGAGGTAGAAACCGACACTAACACGGAGCGCAAATTGGTTGTTGTAGGGTTAAGGTTCAACGGGTTCAGTCCCATCGTCTCAAGCTGGTCCGGTCAAGCTGGTCCGGGGGGACTCAGCGAGAGTTTTAAAAAGTAAATCTTTCTTCGTTCCGTTTCAAAATGTTGAAGATTCCCGACGCATACAGTGAGTAAAAAGCTGCGGGCGTTTTCAACAAAATTACGTCGTTCTAATTGAACATTGGACTCCGGATTGCTGTCCTAAATCTGCCGTTTTTATGCTTCGTGTTGTTGGACTGCGTTTTCACAGTGACGTGTTTGCACAACGACGCACACCGCTCGAGTAGATGATTCGGTCCTGCAAACAGTTATACAGAATTTCAGAGAAACTTAAGTCACCACCGATATTTTCTTGCAAATCTCGTGTGAGTTTGTTGCGCTCATCATGCGGTGTGAATAAATTTGGGCAAGATGAGAAATTGGGAAGAGCGAGCAAGCTTTCCCAACTTTGTCTCTTTTCTCCCTGTCACTGCCCCTAGTTTCAAGTTGCAGTTTCGCAGACATACCTACGAGCAGGTACAAACTGCTAAAGCAGGTAAAAGACTGGGAAGTCAGGACGGTGCGGACTCTGTGTTTCGCGCTTTTCGCAAGGTGATTGGGGAAGTGCTTTTTACGAGGTATGCGGAATATGCAAACGATCTTGTTATGCCCGTCGTTTGCGTCTCTCCAGCAAAACGAATAAGATGATCTACAGAGGCGCATTCACAAGCCAAGATTTACGATAACAGTGCGTTTGCACTGTTATCGGCTCTAGAAGAGAATACCACTCGTCGTTGGAGGTTGACACTTTAGAGGTAGGAAGGGACCAGTACACTACACTGTCAATCTTTGCTTAAGATGCTTCGGAAGCCGAGAAGAAAAGTCTGTCGGCTAACGCAAAATTCGGACGTCCAAAGGCTTCTGCGGACAGCTGTTACGTAATGACCTGACTGTGCGACGTGTTTTACGTAACAGCTGTGTCTCAGTCGCGAACGTTCACTGCAGCCGGTGCGAATCTTGAAGTACTCCGGAGCAAAATGACGAGATCATACCTGGACACGTTTGTCGCTACTCGAACGCCCGCTTGCCTCCAGCCAAATGGCTTTCAGCTTGTCGTCTTTCGGGGCGAGACGGCCGCTGGAAGACCCGCTGTGGCGATCACTCAGCTGGAGCACTTTACAGAGCACGAGAGAAAGAAACCAATGTTGCCTGCTAAAGGACGACCGTCGCAATGGTAATCGCGAAAACTGAAAACCCTCAGCAAAACAAACAGTTATAATTTAACATTGTAAACTAAATTCTGAGCTATTTCAACGCTTATAAAAAAACAATATACTGATTACGCTGCATTAACTTCCCTTCTGTCAGAAATCTCGGAATTCTGGTGGTTACGCGGTTCCGTATTCCCGGATGGCGTCTATCAAACCATAGCGCAAAGCCGCTTATCTTATTTAGTATTGCATTGGCGCGATGCCGTACACCCGCGTGCTATGCAAAACGAAAGCTTCGAAAGGAACGCGAATATCTTTTCACCGGTAAGTACGTGGATTGGTCCTTACCCTCTTGAAAAAGGCCAGTATGAACTCGGCTTATTGGAAATATTGTATTCCAATGAAGTTGATGGAAACCAAACAAAAAACCTATTGTTATCCGATTGACCCAATACGCACGATGGGAATTCATATCGGAGCACAATATTCGCAACTCCAGCCCGCCGCTCGCCCTCTCGCGGACGAACGGAGAACCAGAGGAGCGGGGACGGCAGCGGCGGCGGCGGCGCGGAAACGGTGGCGGAAACTGGAAAAGTGAGCGCGCCAAAAAAGGAATTCTCGTGCTCCGCCTTGCAACAGCGTTTACGAAGGACCAGGATGTCTAATTTTATTAGGGACGCTTTGTATATCGCATACACTGCGGATTTCTGGTCTTGTGCATGACCGCCAGCCCAATCTGTGCTCAATGTGATGGCAAACGCTCCCGGTAATAATCTAGAGCTCTATAGTACGGTCTACGAAAAGTCTATTCTTTGCCATAAGCAGGAGAAAACTCGTCACGCAACGGTATTTCAAGCAATACACATCACAAATGGGTTCGCGTTTTAAGGCCGTTACAAGAAACATCACCATTTATTCCAAGTACTTTCAAAAGACAGAATACCCGTACTTGCTTTCAGGTAATTACAAAGCAAATAAAAAAATGCTCGAAGCATTTTAAGCGCGTTTGAGTTACCCAGCCGTTCGTGACGAGAGCTTAGAAGGGGCAGTTAAATTTTTGGCGAAAGAGCCGCAACGTTCCAAATAACACGGTACGAACATGTACGGTATATCAAAAAATTATTTTGATAGAGTAATAAATAAAACCCATAAATAGGCCGATTATGTTAATAGGCAGTTTTAGCCTAGCGTTATCGCAGGCTACCGCTGTAGCTACCGCCTACCGGCACGGCAACGCTTCTGGCGCGCGCTGAAAAATATGCTTCAAAGGCGCAGCGCAAACTTCCGGTTGTAATGCTACACGGCATGGTAGCCTGCGGTAACAAACTTCTTATCAATAACCATAGAGCAGTTTGATCACGTGTTTGCACTATACTAAAACCGAGACGGTGAGAAGCGAGTTGCGAGCCTGTGACACGAAGACAGCAATACTGTGAACGCTGCTCTTCCGAAGCAATAACGGTCACCGTGCATGCGCGGGTCACTTTTAGTGCACTAATGGCCAGGCAAAGCGCAAACATGATATCTTCATCACCCTTAAAAATATTCTGCCACAAACAATATGACGTGGCATGTGCCTAAAACGCTCTCGCCCACCACAAAGCTTCGCAAGTTGAGGTTTTTAGCAACTTTTCAATATCACCATGTTCGTTTTCCTAACGTGCATCAACATCTCCGTCCCCTGTAATATGATCCCCTCCTAGCCGCTTTGCATTTGTACACAAATAAATCATTTTTAGCGCGCTGACCAGCGTCAGCGAGCAGGCGCACGGGAAATCCTGGAGAACCTATCCCCGTCTCTTCCGCCATCTTGAAACTACCGCCATCTTGAAACTACCGCCGCGCCACCTATAGGGCGTTGGAGATGCGAATTGCCGCGGGCGCAGCTGACCAAGTAGGCAGCGCGCCCGTGGCCTGACTGGTTATCACGCTTGCCTTCTACGGAGAAGGCCAGGGTTCGATTCCTGGCCGCGTCTACACATTTCTGTTGATGCTGTAATGTGATGTTCTGGTAAATTCGAGAACCGTTTTGCTGATTCGAGGTTAGAATTTTCTACGCAGCAGAACCCTCCACGCCGCATGTTCCAGAAGCCCAGCGGGTACAAAAGGGCTCCGCGTGGTAAGCCGGAGTCAGTCTCGCCTTAGCATTCGATCCTGCTGTTTCGCCGCCATCAACGCCTGCGACGCCATCCTTCTTCTGTTCTGTTTTTGGGCACAGGTTCGCCACATTAAACGTTTCTTTCTTCCTGTTTATTTATTGTTCTTTTGGTCACCACCCGTGATATTTTTGTGGAAGCGCGGGGTATTGCATTCTATGCCCGTTGAGCGTACCCCTCCGAAGACATCCCTGCCAAGCGACGTAATCAGCCCCGGGAGGCTACCCTTCGCAGAAGACGCTGAAGTCCGAAGAAGCCGTCGTACCAGAGGTCAGTCTCCCGAATTGGGTCTCTTGCCCGAGAACCGAAAGAAGATCTCGACCATGACCACCCCGCCCGTCGTCGTCCTGCCCGTCGCACCCCGAACTCCAACACCTTTCCACTGGGAGGTCCATGGGGACATTGAAGACTGGCTGCGACACTACGAACGGGTATCCCGCCACAACGGATGGACGGCTGAGCAGTGCCTCCACAACCTCTACTTTTCGCTTGAAGGCACTGCGAGGCACTGGTTTGAAAACCATGAAGCCTCCTTCACTACGTGGGAGTCCTGCGTTATTATGCGACTCCATAATAAAGCTGGTTTAAGTTTTGTTGATTATTTGCAGTATAACGCGAGTCGTGATTCAAGGAAGAAGCACGAGAATTTGCTCCTTTAGGTCCACTGTAGAAAAGCTGTTTTTAAATACTCCTTTTTTCCTCATTCTGTTTGTGAGTGGAATGAGTTGAACACAAGTGTGACGGTGATTGCTTCTACCGCTTTATTTGCGAGTGCAGTTGATGAATTGTTTTCTGTCACCAATGACTAAGCTACTTGTTGATTGTTGTTTGTTCATTCGACTCATTGATGGTTTCTGATGTTGTCTATCATGCCTTGGCCCTCAAAAGTTGGCCGGCAGTATTCTCAAATAAAATAAATAATTTACGACGCATGTAGCGCTCGTGGCATGGGAACAGGGGCTCGTAGCCGCGGGATGCTTGCTCCAGAGAGTCGTGGGCCGCGTGTTTGAGACCCCTGCTCTAAATTATTTTGTTTAATTTTACCACGGGGTACTTAAAAATGTATACTAAATTATTTACATAAAAAAACTAAAGGTGCAGTAGCTCTAGAAATTGCGTTACTAAAATTCAATATCTTCAAGAAAGCCACCAAGTACTTTATAGAGAAAATTCTGCCGCGTTGTAAGGCCTGTCCGTAGCTGCACGGAAGCTTGAGTAAACTCAGGTGTGATGACTCATAAATTAGAAGCTCGCTTAAAAGCACTTTACAGATGGGCTCATCTCGGCGACCTTTGCGTTCACTACAAAACCTTCCGAGTTGTTTCGTACTAACTAGACGGTCATTTACATCTCGACCTTACGTTCGCTATATAAGCAAAAGGTACTACTAGTTTGTCCTGAAGCACATTGAAATAGGAATCCGACCGAGTACACCATGAAAGTGTACTTCAGTGCAGTCGCGGCGCTTCTGATGTCTTCTATTGTTAATGCAGAAGGCGGCAATGATTCGGGTACTGCAGGTGTGTTGGAAGCGGTAGGAGATGTAGATGAAGAGAACAAGCAACCAGTATTTTGCGGTAAGATCAGTATCGTTTCATTCCTTTTCCGCCTCGCTTAAAGTTAAGAGCCCGCTTTTAGGCTTCGAGCGATGCTCCGTGAACTTAGATGTGCGGCATGGTTCCGAGTTGGAAAAGTTAAACTCTTGTTTAACAAATTGCTTCAAACCTACGTTTTTAATTATATAAAGAATGGAAGCTTAGGTGCCGCGTGGCAACTGTTACAGTAACGCTCATGGATGACCTGTGTTCTTTTCCTTCGTGTAGGTGTCTCATCACTCGACCAGCAGAGGATTTTAAACTGCACAACTGCAGCCGACGAGAGAGTGAATATATTCAACAAATATTGTATAACATTTTTATAAAGTATTTTTGCTGCTATGACGCCAAATGCTAATGCTACTCTTTATGTCTTTCCAAAGGTTAACAGCACACTACAAGAATATATAAACCGATTTGGCGCCAATCACACTGTTATTGCAACAGAAATTTGTAATAACGTAAGTAAATGTAATATTTTAGGGCATTTTGACTTTTCTTTTATACGTTTTGATGGAATGTAACTGAAAGTCAACTGACCGCGACAAGCGCATATCTTGCAATAACACATTTACGGAATCATACGGCAAATTTGAATAATTATACGAATAATAATAGTAGTTACAATTATGTAATGCAATCTATTTGCCCAAGGAACTGGTGAGTAGAGAGGGCAGCGTGCGAGGATAGGCTGTTGAAAGGGAGGGGCCGGGGGGGGGGGGAGACGTGGAGAAGAGGGGATCACTGAAGAATAACATACGAGACAAACAAAAACTGTAGAATTGGAAAGTGTGAGTGCATGGGTGCCCGACGGCACTCGACATGACAAGAGCCCGCATAGTCTTTGGGACTCCTTGTCTGAAACCACTTAGAGGGCTTTGATGGGCTAGGGGAATAGCCAGCAGTAGAGTCACAAAAGAAGCTAAACTGAATGTATCGGCACCCTATTCCCCAACTTTTTGTTGTGGTCGCGACGCCCATATGACGCTTAGTGAAGAATGTCCGCTTCGTAGTTACTGATAACGCCCAGACCTGCTGAAAACACTGATTGTTTATTCCTATACAGTTCAGCTTTTTCCAATCTAGTTCGAGCCTTTCCAACCAGTTCCACCCCAGTAGAAGTTTTTTTCCCCTTATATTTAACCACAATTCCTGGTTGAACCATGACTTGATCCCGGTGGACTACGGACAGATAACATCATCCTTTTACAGGCCACCGGTCACCCGTGTACGTTTTGACAACTGCAAGGCAAAAGTTCGCAAGTCAATTGACCGAATTTCGCCGCTAACACACTCAGGAATAACAGTGACAGACGCCCCGGTGTCCACCTGCATGGTTACGTCTTTCCCTTCTACTTTCATGCGTACGTAGTACCCGCTATCCAGCGCATCTGACGCTTTACTGCAATAGTACCCAGAGAAGTCGCAGACTTCATTGGATGATTCCCGAAGTTAGTGCATTTTGTTGCTTTCATGTTCATGCCACACATCTTCTGTAGGAATCACACGGTGGAACACTTCCTGCACGTGTAATTATTGTACCAGCAGTCGCTCGATGAATGCCATTTCCCGCATCGGTTGCATTTTTCTTCACACGTGCCGGTTTTTCTCTGCGCGTAGTTTCTCTCGCTGGTTTTACGCATTCTGTCCGCATTCACCGCCAAGTTCTTGTTTTCCGCATGCAACGGAGCTGTCCGTGTTGCTGCTAGTTCCCTGTTCGTGGCAATCTTACAAGCACCTTCGAATGAGAGCAGCTCTGCGGCACAAACAATGCGCGCGAGCAAATTCACCATCAGGAACACTGGTAGCTTGTTCCGTTTCGCAATGTCGTTTGCTGCTACAAAGTGCTGGAACCTTTCCAGGTACGAAACTAAGTTCTTCGTTTTCTCGTCGAGCTGGTCTATCTTCCCGCGCCGTGACATGACGGATTCACTAGCAAGTTGCACTTATCGTTTTGGTAGTCCTCCGCTTTGCGATGGTGGTCCCTGGTGCGATGGTCAGTGAAGGCAGCGTCGACGGCAGCGTCGAAGGCAGCGTCGACGGCAGCATTGTTCTGGGAACTTACTTGTGCATCGCTGCGATGCCGTGTTTGATTTTAGCTGTCCGTCTGGGTTTCAGCTCCGCTATGGTATTCGTAATCCTATCTCCGTCGCCAGTGTGATAACTCGCAGACTGATAATTTTGTCATCATGTCTGTAGCGAACATCGTGTCTTTCGTATGATGTGTGAATAGAGTGACTGCAACTTATAAATAGTCTGGGAGTTCACTTTCCTGTACAACACGGCAAGATTCAGTCACGGCGAAACGATAGAATGTTCTCAGAGAATGACGAAGGCCAGAATATTATTATATTCGTTGTCACACCAAGATGATAAGAGAGTTTTACGCATCATTCATACCCCACTCAGAAAAAGACTTGGTTGTCGAAGGAAGAAACCATGCTTTTGTCGTTTGAAACGTGCACATCTTGATCAAATTACATAAAGCTAATTACAGATGCACCTACATATATCTTAATTCGACGCATCAAGGGCGGAATTAGTAACCTTCAACGAGGGGCCGGACTATTTTTTTACGGTTCTTTAGGTGAATACGAGTAGAGATCACAGAATGTGACGTGCGCCGGGACAGTGAGCATGAGGTTTCACTTGCTGACTGTTCCTGTGCACATCGTATTTATGTGTTCCAATCGTACACTGAGCTCCGTCATTCGCTGTGATCCTTCCACTGTTTGCCGTGATCGGCTGCCTCTATTATTATGCAGTACACTCACCGACATTTATAGTGTGTACGCTGCACGGTCTCGAATAGCTCACTGATATGCTACTCGGCTGGAGACCAGACCGCAGAGCAGCACTTCGTACGACGGATGTGTAAAGTGTCCGCAGAGCTTCCGGTCTTCCCAAACTCAAGTCGGAAGACATTTGCGGTTTCCGGTACCCGTAGCAGTTAAAACGTGAAGGGCGGTTCAAACTAACGGCCGGTCCAAACCAAGCAGAAATACAGGTCCCAGAGAAATCCGGGGGGGGGAAGAAGTGACGTCAACGGTCATGTGAATGTGACGTCTTGCGCGTCCCGCTTTGCGGCTCTAACCGGAGAGAGCAGGGCGGCTCCAAGGAGCCCCTCGGGGGTGGGTGGGGTGGTAGGGTAGGGTTCATTATTCGCTTCTCGAAAACCCAATAAAAGGACAAAGGGAGGCTTGGGAAGCAGTTAAAGACCGACCTACAAAATAAGTCACCGCACCCTCCTTGCCACCCTTCCCGTTTCCACCTCTCCTCTTGGTATCTGGATGGAGGGGGACCTCTTTTGTTGCGGCATCTTAGGGCTAAATGAGTCGGGCGCTTATTCCAGCTTATTCATCCCCAACATGCCGCAACAAAGGAGTCCCCTACCGTCCGGGAGAGTGGGAAAAAGGAAGGGCGGCGAAGAAGATAATCCTACCTTGGGGAAAATCTTTTTGTAGGTCGGGCTTTAAGCTTTTGTTGTATTCTCCCCCTCAAAGCCACTCAAAAAACCCACAAAAGGTGCCTTTTCTCCCTCCCTCGCCCTTGATGTTCGTTTTTACCATTCCCTCTCAACGTTCATGTACGACCGTCTTGCGGGTTGTATTAGACCGCACAGCCAACCTTCATTTCTAAAAACTTTCCCTTTCATGGTAGAGATACTTCTTGAAGCGCCTCATCAGAAAGAAGGCGTTTTGGCTTTTTAAAAATAGCGTTTAAGATACAAAATGTCTGAACAAGATTAAATGTTTCAGGAACATTAAACACCAACCTTCTACGTTGTAGTATAATAATTAATAAAAACGCATTTCTTCATTTTTTTCAGACTAACGCATTTTTTGCAAATCTGACTTGGACACAGGTAACAGTTTTAAAACCTTTATTTTGAATGATAAAAAAAAACTATTCCGTCTTTTAACTGAGCTGGGCGTTACCGTCTATATTCACAAAAATATACATGATTAGATGTAAACAAATGAATTCAAATCCGGAGCACGGAGAGACAGTAGGTCGTAGGAGCGAAACAAATAGCTGGTTCCGTCTCGGTTAAATTCAAGAATTATTAAGAATCTTCCGAAACATACGTAATAGCAATACATTTTATAGAAAAAAAAGAAATGTAAACTTAACGTAAAAGGACAAGGTTAATAATGAGACGAGCTGGTTAACAGTGCACGTGATTCTAACCGAAGACGACGGTAATTCTAACCAGAAGCCTCCGTAAAATTAAAATGCCGTGTTGGTGTTGTCATTCCAATAGCATGTGGGTTTTCCTACGTCGAACAAAAAAAAAGCGGCGTTTAAATGAAAGATTATTAGAGCACAAGATGGCAGGTTAAAAATAATGCGTCAAGCTCTGAAATTGCAAGGCACGTGGAAGATTCTGGGTCAAAACGTCCATCAAGACGAAATGTTTCGTCTCGATGGACGTTTTAACTTCTGGAAGAACATCTTGACTTGATGGAAATTTCGTCTGGATGGACATCTTAACCTGGATGGACATTTTGACTCGATGGACATTTTGTCCCGATGAACATTTTGACCCGTTGGAGAGTTTACCTCGTTGACTCGTACTTTAGCACTGGCGCTGATAGCGAATTGTATACATATGCAGCATATAAAAACACGCCTTCTTGCGACAAACGGTAATAACCTGACTGCTTGCGCAACTCTGGCTGACTTTAAATTTTCTGACAAACCATATATTCCTCTTCCGAAGGTTTAGGACAGAACAGCTTGTCTCTATTCGAAAAATAAAACAAACATCGCGTCCTGCTGAACCTCCGCCAGAACGTACGCAGTGGTTGAAACAAGATAACGAATGTTCTGAGAAAGTGCTAGAAGTTCTAAAAGGTCTGAGCGATTAAAAGCAAAATGTCAATGACAAACTAGGCCGCGCTTTGCTGACTTCAATTTCACAAATATAGCAATTTAAAAACAATCACGAATATCTGGTCCCGTGAATCATTCACCTAACAGTAATGAGCACACAGTATACCAATCTCAACCTCAAAAATTGCTTGGAGAAGTTCGCCAAATATAAAACTCCCGAGAAATAATCTCTAATTCACAGTACGCACGGTCTCTGTTGGCAGTTAGCTCAACATTAAGATATAGTATAGCGCTTTCTTCTGAAAACCTCGGCTTCAATATCGAACTACTGAAGTTAGGTTCTGTAAAATTATAAGTATTTTAACGCTCAGACAAACTAGGGTGCTATCCGTTCCAAACGGCATGTGTATTGGTAGTACCTATGGCTTGATAAAACTAAGACGTGCTACACAATTACTGTAAAAGTATTTATTTTTGATTTTTTTTTGAAAAGGTAATGTGAAGAATAAGTGAAGACATAAAAAAAATGAAAGCCTTTTACAACTCCCTGTAACGCCGAATTGGAGCGCAGCTCTTGAGAAGGAGGAGGGAAGGGCACTGAGGAGGGTATACCCCTCCTTTCTCCTCCCCTCATGGGGGTCACGTGACCTCGAAGGGGGGAGTCACGTGACCTGGGGGGTCACGTGATCTGGGGAGTCACGTGAGCTGGAGGGGTCACGTGGCCTGGAGGAGTCACGTGACCTGGAGGGGTCACCTGACCTCACGGTTACGCCGACGGCGACGGCGACGCCGCTCAAGCCGGAAAGGGGCGCCTAAGAGCTGCGCTTTAAAACGAACTCGAGAATACTTTCCTGGCTTCGAATGACGGGCAAACATTTTCTCGCCTCTGCGCCTCTAGCAGAAAATACTAAAAAATAGAGCTCCAGAAGAAATGGCACATTGTTGCCTCTAGCAACGTTACACTTCACCACACCACAGGGTCCCCGGAAACCACTGTACAATAAACCTTGAACTGAGCCTCCTATACTTGACGGATCAGAAGAGGTCGGGAGTTCCTTGAAAGACAATTGGTAAAACGGAAACTTGTTGCAGGGCTATTGGTCACATAGGGGAATTCGTCATATTGGACACTTCGCCAACGGGTCCACTCGGCGAACACAGAGAAAAGCGTGGCATGGAACGTGTACGTGTCAAGATAAAGTTTCAAAGACCACTTTAATTTCGCACACTTTGTGGTTTTGGAGCTCCCAGTCACTTTTGTTTTCTGGTTTCCGAGTTGAACCCTGTTTAGGGAGATTTTTTGTCGGGTTTCCAAAACTTCGAGAAGAAAAGTACCCGACGGACATGTTGATTTGCTCTACATTTCGACCCGATGGACATTTCGTCTCGATGGACATTTTAACGAGAAGCCACGTGGAAGAGTACCATAATTGTTTGCAGGTGTGGGAGGGCACCATTGCGCTGAGCAAAAAGAAAACATTGTTCAAAAGAGTTTTGAAACAGACAATTTGAATTGATGAAAAAACGTTTAAAGTACAAGCGAGCTGTTGGATGTTTACCATGTTACATATTAACCCAAGACTGGGATGCGAAATAGAAACTTAAACGTAGAAGGGACAGAACCAGGGAAGAAGAGACGTCTCAAACTCAGCTAAAAGATTTATTGGCTCTGTAGGCTCTGTAGGAAATTGGCTCTATAAGGAAATTGTATAAGCTAACCTTCAATCGCACTGGATGCGGCGACGCGGAGGTGTTTACTTTTGCAAGGAGTGTGAAAAGTAGGGGGAGAGGGGGATTCTACAAAACTTTAAATTTTAAAATATTTCTTTTTATTTTGATACGGTTTTATGTTATGGGGGCGTGACGATGAATTGTGAACGTGTGCAAACGCGGTAGGTCATGTCAGAGGGTGGCATATACAGTTTTGTAGCTATTGGCTGTGCTATGGAGGCTTGGCGTTGGCTGTGTGAACATGTGAAAACGTGGTGGGGGTCGTGTTCTCCCTTTGTCCCCTTGACGTCCGTCGCCTCCGGTTAGAATCCTGTGTACTTATTGTAACTTAAGCGAAAGCCATTCTACGCCTAACTCTGCCCGGCGGCAATGTACCGTACAAAATTCTCAGCAAAGGATAAAATAAGGTTTTCTCGATTTTCGAAAGCAGTGGGCGACAATGTTTTTTTTTTTTTTTGAATTATGTATCGCGTGCTTTTTGCACGTGTGAACAGCCTGTCCATGTTATAAGTGAAATTATTGGTTTGTCTGAATACGCACATGTCCGGCATAAAGTTCGCCCTTACACTTTGTTCAATCATACCAAGTTTACAACAGCCAAGAAAATAGTCGCTTTCGAAAAAAAGATGTTTAGTTAAAACATTATTTTGCAAGTATAGTGGGACAGTGTCGATAAACCTTCATTTTTTATACCCCGTGCACATAATGTCTGGGGTTGGAGATAAATACAACAGATAAATAAAATACGATAGTCTTAAAGGATTTATAGTTGCCATATGCTTCTCCAACGAAAAAGCGTTCACGTGTTTTTGAATTTTTGTTAGTATGATATGCCTTATATATAAAAAGTATAATTATAAAATAACCCGAACTGTAGCAGAGTTTTATTAGTCATCATGGAGTGTTAGTTGCTGGAAAACTAATATACAACTTTCTAACAAAAGTAACAAATGAATGAAGCCTTCTCCCAGTGCGGGATCTCGACTGGGCGCGGATGTATCAATAAAATATTTCGTTTTTCAGCCGAGCTGTGCCTCTGCAGACGATAAGACATCAAATCTGAAGGACACCAGGGTAACTAATATTTTATTATTAATATGTCAGTCGACATGACTGAACGAATTGTCCAATGATGTTGTAGACAATATATCTTATAGTACGTTGCAACGGAACTGCGACAGAGACACCGCGCTACTCCTCTCGAACGCTCCACTTTTCTGACGTCACTGAAAGTGAATATCACCAGCCAGCGCCCTTTATTTCTTAAATTGACACAAGAAAGCTCTGTTTCAGCATTCAGCGAGTACTTTTTTATTTAATGTTTTTTTTAATGGAAAGGGGGCGCTTTTTTGACAATGATAGGTGAATGTTTGTGCACGAAGCCTTCCTTGTCTAAATGATTTATTATTCAAAACCATCTAACTTGGTATTTATAATTATAAATATTGTAATCTGGAACATAAGAAAAGATAAAACGAGGCTGAGGCAAGAGAAGGACAGCACAAACACTAAACGTTTGTGACTTAGTGTTTATGTGCGTTCTTATACTCCTGCCTCAGTCTCGGGGTTCTCTGTAATTGTGTCCAATTTACAAAGGCTTGTTGGTGCCCTTACGTTTTGTTCATTGTGTTGTTGTTTTAATTTATTACGAATAAAGACATGATCTTTTTCGCGTCAGTTATACGATAATGCTCGATTACCGGCGTCTCCTGCCACGTCCGTTTTGAAATAATGCATACCAGTGTAGACAAAGTACAATTTTCCGTGTTTCTCACGTGTACTTTTTGGTTTTGTTTTTCCCCGTCAGGACGCCGAAGAAGAAAACCTAACTAGGATTGTGCTGAAGTGTGAAGCACAGCTCGGGATAACTCTTCGACCAATTGCTACAAGCTAATCGAAGATTAAACAAAAGTAGTTTGTTTATCTGATGGGAAAGAGGCTGCCTGTTACCACTAGAACGAGTTACATTTTACGACGCCTTCATTAAAGTGCCACCCACTAACATCTTCTAGAAAAAAAAAAGTCATAGCGGCGAATTTCTGCGTCGGTGTTCGGATAGGGCTCGTGTACCAAGTTATTTATTTGGTCACGGGTCTCAACCACCCCGCACTGGCCTCGCGCCGTCCCGCGGCCCCGAACTGGCCTTTTCTAGGTGACGTCAACAATTCAGCACTTCGGCCTTGTTTCTGGAGAGGTATACGCCAATGATCTGTTTACAAAACAAGCCCCCAATAATGCGTATTCAAAGGAGCAGTTCCCACACGAGGTATGGGCACTGCGCAGAAACCAGATTGGCGTGAGGTGAAGCTTCTGCGCATGCGCCGTGGCGACAACAGCGCCACCGCAGAGGCGTGACGTCAGTTTCCTCTGTAGTCTGGAATTGTATTAGTTCTACGAGCCAAGAGATGATTGAAAATGTTCAAAAGCGTTTTTGTCGAATTGTTTACGATCATTACATTGGTCGTACTGTTTATTATTCTTATGCGAGAATGTTGGAACGATGCAAATGCCCTACGTTGAGTTCTAGACGGCGTGAGCGCGATCTTGTTTTGCTGTACAAATGTATTCATGGATTAATTGATTGCCCAGATCTCACATCTGCTATTAATATTCATGTTCCGAGTCGCGTTTGCGGGTTTCTCCGACTTTCCATATTAATCACATCATCCAAACCAGTCCCATGACCCGTATTCAACACTTCTAATTTACCCTCAGGGAGTAGATATTGATGTTTTTAACCCAAATTTCGTAGCTTTTAAGACTTTTGTAACTAACCTGTGATAATTTTGTTGTGCATCATTACCAAGGCGTCAAGCTGTTCATGAGCACAGAAAATAAACAAATGAATGAATGAATGAATGAATGAATGAATGAATGAATGAGCGAGTATATTCAATATGAGTACCCAAGCCACATTACAAATAACTTGTACAATATGAAAATTCACTTTGACCGGTCACAACGTGGTATAAGCACAACCATGCCACTCACAAAAACGGTTCATATTCTAAATTCCGCTAAATCCCATCTTTCCTTCAGACAAAAAAATATACTGCAGAACTCTTTTTTCTCTCACAAATGTTTACAGTGAAAAAAACAAAACTTGCGTTGGAAAATCGACACCATTTTAAACAAATCTTAGTTCCTTAATTCAAACATTACACGTACACGTTCTTTAATACACCAATGCATTGTCACAATTCTAAGTCACACTGTGAATTAAAAAACATGTCATCACACTCCTTTTTGGAATGCCATCTCATAATGTCCTGTTGCCATAGGTTCCGATACAACGTTAACACACAGCACCGGCGGATATGAAGACAATAGATTAGTACGAGATAGAAACGGTTCTACATTGTGTGAGTTGTCGATTCTTGCTGAAATATAAACTGCAGGTCTACAAAATGATTGTCAAAAGAGCTGTGACCGCAATAAGTACAATGAAAAGACACATGCGAATATTTTTCTTTGTATCACAAGAAAAGATAAACCCAAATTTTGTTTGAAATACGTGATACTGGTTTTACAGATAAATCAGGTGGCTCTATTTTGTAGCTTTCAATACTTTTGACCAGGCAATTTTGATGTGGATTCCAGAATATATTTCCGTATTCGAGTTTTGGAAGAATTATAGTTTTATCGGCCAGCAGACGCGTACCCTGAGGTGGCTAGTACAATGATCGCCGTAAAAAGCAAGTTTCTACTATGCGTTTCGTCTGATGTGATTGACGTGCTCGTTCCATGTCAAGCTCTGAGTAAAATAGATGCTTAATATTTATATAACGTGACAATGTCACGATTGCAAGAAAGGCGGCTGTAGAGGGTTGTTAGCACGTCTGAATATTTAGTTACTTTCATTTGACGGCACTTACTGATATTATTATGTAGAGCTGCCATTTTAACCATCACGTGCTAATTTTGTTGAGGTCGGTCTGTAAAGCGTGACTATCATCGAGTTGAGTAATTTTTCAATATAAGACGCAGTTTCCCGCAAACGACATGATTTTTTTAAATATTTTAGTGGATGGAAAGCCATTAATAAATATCAAGAGTAGGAGAGGGCCAATCACGCTACCCTGTGGGATACCTGATTTGATCGGAATTTGAGATAAACAAGTAATATTTATTCTTACTGATTGGGTTTCGCACATAAAAAGCTTCTACCCACTCCACAATAAAAGGGTCTATTTGAAGGTTCGATATCTTTAGGAGTAGACGACTGTGTGGTACTGTATCGAAAGCCTTTGCAAAGTTGACGAAAATGACGTCAGTTTAGAGACCAGCATGAGCATTAAAGTGCAAGTCAACGATGGATTTAAAAAAACGGGTTTTACATGAGTAATAGTTTCGAAGCCATACTGATTAAAAAAATGAATACATCGTGCTCGTGCTTGTTCAGGTGATTCATGATAGCTGAACAAATTACATCTTCCATTACCTTGCATGGCACGCTTGTAAGGGAGGTAGGACGATAGTTAAAGGGGTCTGATTCTATACCGCATAAAAATATTATTGAACAATAGCGGAGTTTCAGTCAGCTCGGGCGATGCCAGAGTCTAAACTTTGCTGGCAAAAAAGGGCAAAAAGTGAAGAGCCGGGAAAATTTACCACTTTTAATATTTTTGACGACATACCATCTTCACCAGCAGCACAGTATGACGAAAGATTATCAATTATTTTGGCAATGCCGTTGCCTGTAAATGAAATGGGGGACATGGGCACGAGGTGGGACTGAGGGAGCAAAGGAAAAGGAAAAGTCCTCTGTGTAAATACCGATGAAAAAAGCTATTCAACATAAACCCCACACCACTGTCGGATAGGCACTCACCCGCCTGGTTTGCAAACAGGGGAGAACATCGGGTTGCACTGAGGCTCACAATTTTCTAGAACCTACAAAATATTTCTAACAAAATTTGTCAAAACATATTTTATAAAAGTTTCATTTTTGCTTTTTTTCTATTCACTTTTTTATGTTTCTTGAACAAAGACTATGTTCTTGTTCAATTTTCTTGAAAAAGCAAGATTTTCTTGCTTTTTAGAAGAGCCGTTTCTTTTTGTCTAACATGCGTTTTAGTGTGTTTGTGAATCATGGTGATAAAGAGTCCGATCCAACAGCCATTTTATAAATATGGATTGACACTAATTTGCAAAAACAAAAACAAAAACATGCTTAATTAGCGTCCAATTTACTTCTACTGAGCGGCCCCACAAATGAAATATAAATTCTTAAAAAAAAAGCCATGCGAACGATTCATGGCTTTGGTATTTGCCCAGGCGTAGTTTTATATTTGTTTGCGATGAACTGCTCGGCTTTTGAAGGAAAACGTAGTTTAAAGATGAACAATTGCTTGATCGCTAATAAAACAAAGTATATTCATGATCCCGATTATTAACAAAGAATAGATATTTTACCGCGTCACCGCGGGTAGGGGACTTTACAAGTTGATGCAACCCGAAACACTCTGCCAATGCAAGAAAATGATTGCGATGACCAGGATTTTTACACTTTAAAGATGGTTCAAGAGTCATCCAATTGATGCCGGAAAATCAAAATCACCTGCTAATATTGTCACGAGTGACAATTGATGAGGCGATGAAAACTGAAGCGAACTGAACGTTTAATGGGCGAAATTGTGCCCAAAACGAAAATCGAAGAAGGTTAGCGTCGCAGGCGGCGAAACAGCAGGATCGAACGCTGGGGCGAGACTGACTCCGGCTCGCCACGCAGCCGGAGTACGTGATTACCTCATTCAAAGAGTGCTGGGAATTTTCTGTCTGAATTGGCGTAGACTAACGTTTACTCGCGAAACAATGGCGTCAGGAAAGCTGCGATTCCTAGATTTTCAAGAGGAGCACGTGTGCTGGGAGTACAGACCACGCTCAAAGAAAACGGTCTTGCCCTTTGATTCAGCACACTCTAAGCTGGTTAAAAGAGGGATCGCTTCCTCCCTTTTGAAGGCATCTTTTGCCAAGTCGTGCCAGCATGCACGCCGTGAAAAGTAGCTTTTGCGACCAGGTGGAACGCCTATAATCGTCACGTTACCCGGATCGTTTTCTTCAAGAGGTGGCTGAAACACTTGTTTTCAAGATGAAAAAGAAAGAAGAGGAAGCACAGGAGCCCAGGAGGAGTGTGAGACCAGCTGTTATACCGTATATCCACAAGGTCTCACACAACCTAAAAGAAGTGGCGGCACACTTTCGATTTGCCGGTTGAGTTTTCGACCCCGGAAAAGCTGTCCAGCCTGTGCCAAAGAATTAACAACAAACAAGACGGAGTGTGACGTTTGCAGAAAGAAACACTCTGAGAAAATTCGTGGAATGCGCATCTTCGGTCGTATACGAAATTCCAATGACATGCGGGAAAGGGTACGTGGGACAAACGGGCAGATGCGTTAATGAAAAGGCAAGAGAGCACGTGCTATCAGTAAGGAATTCCCCTTGGGCAATTTACCTATTCATTGCGACAGATGCCCTTGCGCCCCGGAACTGGAAAAAACTAAAATTCTGGGAAAGCTGAGAAGTGAAACCTTGAGAGAGATGCTCGAGTCATTTAACATTAGAATGCAGGGGAATGACAAATAAATTAGTGCCCCGTCCGTGCATCTAACAAACAAGGAATTTGAGTTCTTGCTTCAGAAGCCCGATTGGGTGTATAAATAGTGTGTTGTTTCAATAAACATTCAGTTGAAAGTAGCGCTTCGTGTCGTCTTACTTACTCTGTCCTTGTCTTGCGGCACATTTTGTCAAAATAAGTCATGTACCAACTGGCCCATCTGTCACTATTGAGACTGATGAGGCCCACGGAGGCTGGATTATGTCGTCGTTCAGCATTTCTAGCACTTGCTCTTGGATGACCTCTATTTTTTACGGAGATCGATGCACATGCAGGGAGCGCGTCGTCCTCGGTAACGATGCGATGCTTCGCAACGGCGGTTTGGCGCACCTTCAACGACGTCGCGAAGCAGTCGATGCATGTATTCGACGAGGAGGTCACTCAACTGCCGTCGTTTCGGGCCTGCAAGCATGGGGTCAATGTCGAGTGCGCTGGCGGCGTAATGTTTTGCTGAGGTGGCGATGATTCTTCAGCAATCGCGGCGATTTCGGCGGAGTTCCGGAGTTACTCTTTGTGGCCTACAGCGGCACCTTTCGTGAGGTGTTCCGTTTCTTGTCGGAAGTTCGTCAAGAGGACCACAGTGGGTCCATTCTGTAGTTCAGTTACTCCCTTGCGACGCCTATTCCTCTTCCCAGGAGCAGTTGAATGTTGCCTTCCAAAACAACTTTGCCCCAGGTAGCTGCATCGGCCATGACGAGTACAACAATACTTGGTCGCGGCGGCAGGTTCACGTAGTCGGCAGCAACTCGGACGGCGACTGACGTTGTTTGGGGTTCCTCTGGGGGCGAAACAGGGGCCCTATGTTGCGCTTTCTGGACTCTCACGGCGACTTCGGAGAAGGAAGTGACGTCAACAACGCAGCAAACGCAGATTGAATGTTGATTGGTGAAAGTCGCTGATGACGAATTTCCGCAGAAGAAAACAAAGCTCACTTTTTTTTCTTCTGCGGATATTGGTCATCAGCGACTCTTATCAATCAACATCCAATCTGCGTTTGCTGCGTTGTTGACGTCACTTCCTTCTTCCTAGTCGCCGTGGAGTCCAAAAAGCGCAACATAAGGCCCAAGGTGTCCGCAGCGTCAATCTATTCTCTCCTAGGTCGATGACGGCGCTGTACTCACGCAGAAAGTCCATGCCGAGAATGACGTCTCTGACACAGTCCTGTAGGAGGACGAATTTCACAGGGCCTCGTCTCGCCGTTAATCTCGACTCGGGTAGTGCACCTTCCGACGGGCATAATAATGTGTCCTCCGGCAGTTCGAGTTTGTGCACCACCCCAGGGCGTCGTAACTTTTCGCAGGCGGCGAGAGAGCCTCCCGCTCCGGCGTTCTGGGAGGCTCTTTACTTTGGTCGTTTTCGGCAACACCACCTCCAGGCGTTGCCGCACCTAGTATTCCAGGCGGGACCGGTGAGACAGGCTGTCACGGCGCGACCGACGGAAAGGCGATGCGGAACGTTCGGGGATGGAGAACGGGAACCTCTTGGGGCTGTCGGCGCTGGTGACGGAGGGCGACGGAGGTATTCCTCAATGTCGCGAGGACGTTCGCCGTACCTTGGGCGAGGGTCGTTCGGCGCAAACCCTCATTGGTTCCTTTGGCGTATGGACACTTTCGGTAAACTTATCGCCGAATTCATAGATGCTACTCCACTCCAAACTCCACTCGAAACTCGTGAGTCGAGGGCGGTATTGCGCTTCATAGACATTTCACTCCCACTCGAGTGGAGTGTTCACTCCACTTTTCACTCGAAATCTCAAGTACGCGCCAGCGCCGCACTCGACTCTTGAGTGAGAAGTCAGTGGCCACAGCATGGCGGCCGACGCATCGTTCGTCGACTTCGTCGACTTCGTCCTAAGGATGGACGAACACCCGAACGAGGACCAAGGCGGCGGACAACCGGCGTTACGGGTGGCACGGCGCCGTTTTAGGGACCGGCTTAACCCCACCAGATCCGGATCGGCTCGAGCGCTTAGGCGCAGGACATCTTCAGTCGACACCATTTCGCAGTCGACACCGTTTTGTTGAGGGTGTGAATATTAAAGGACTTCTCTCCAAAAATGCATTTTGAGCGGAAAAAGTTGTTAGAATTTGTCGCTCGGTTTTGGAAACAAAGTATTAGGTACGAACTTTTTTTTTATAAGCTACATGTTTACAAGGAAACGTACGTGTATGACAGTGTTACTGTGACCGTCATTCCTATTCAAAGACAACGTGAAGCTGCCCCTGCTGACGACTGACAATTTTGGAATATACACAAACCTTTTGTTGAACCGACATTGTTCTTTCTTTTAGTGAACTTTCGTAGTCTGCTGTCCAAACAAGATCAATTTGAATGCATCCCCGCCTCTTGCGAGCAAGGCATCATCATTGGAACTGAAACATGGTTATCAACATGCGTAGACGATACAGAATTAATATTAATACAAAATTACAATAATTATCGAAACGATAATCTTAATTCGAAAGGTGGCGATGTACTTATTGCAGTTAAAAGCAGCCTGAGGTGTATGTTATCTCATGACACCTTGCTGGAAATCCTGTGGGTGCGTCTACAGTTGGGTTTTTGTCGGTTTTTAATCGGTGCATGTTACCGGCCGCCAAATTCTAACTCAAGTGATTTGTGTGATGCCATGTATAGTTGTTTGGGGTATTTAACAGAGACTTACCCCGTTGATGACCTCATGTTGCCGCGCTCGGCTCAGGCCAAGTAGGCAGCGAGCCCGTGGCCTAACGATTATCGTGCTTCCCTTCCACGCAAAAAGTCGAGGTTTGATACCTGGCCGCGGATACACCTTTTGTTATTTCTGTAATCGTTCTAGTATATTCGAAAACACTGTTGCTTATTTGAGGTTAGAATGTTCTACGCGCCGAACCTTCTACGCCGATTGTTCCAGAAGCCCACGTGTATACATTTATTTATTTATTTTTACATACTGCAGCCCCGTCGGGGCTATTGCAGGAGTGGGGGAAAAATCACAGTTCACAGAATTCAATATTGAATAAGACAGAAAAAACAAAACATCGTAAAATAGGATCAACCGCTGTCAACCGCACACAGAAATTCGTCTGGAGGTAATGAACGGATGTTACCGGGTAGCAGATTCCAATGTTCAATTGATCTAGGGAAAAAACTGTATTTAAACATGTCAGTGCGTGCATAAAATGGTGAAATGTTTAGGTCATGGTGGCTCCTTGTTGATGACTCTATGTGAAACCTTATGTATGCGTCTAATGAGGTGAGACGTGGCGAGTAAACCAGACCGTAAAGGACTTTAAGGCTCTCAGTGTGACGTCTATTGGAAAGAGGACTTAAGCTTAGAGCAGAAAGGTTAGAGGATGGGGAAAAATCTCTGTCGTAGCGACGGAAAATAAAACGTACTGCTTTCTTTTGGACTGATTCGATTTTGTTAATATCACATTGTTTCCAGGGATTCCATATTGTTGAACCGTACTCAAGGATAGGGCGTATTAGTGTTTTATATGTTAGAAGTTTGGTTTCTTGCGGGGCAACACGAAGGGTACGTTGAAGATAGCCGAGTTTTTTAAGTGCTTTGTTACAGGTGGAATCGATGTGTTTTGACCAAGACATGTCTTGCGAGAAAAGAAGACCAAGATACTTGCATTCAGGAACTCTTTCTAATGTGTCGCCATTGAATGAATATGTAAACATGGAAGGAAGCATACGCTTAGAAAAGGACATTAAGACGGTTTTGCGAAAGTTTATGGTCATTTGCCAAGTCTTACACCAGGTGCAGAAGCTTGCAAATGAACTGTTAAGGAAGTTATGGTCTTCAGGGGAATTAATCGTGTGGTACAGGACACAGTCGTCAGCGTAAAGACGTATTTTAGTGGCGATGTTACGTGGTAAATCGTTGATGTAGAGCAAGAAAAGAAGCGGACCGAGAACAGAGCCTTGTGGGACACCTGATGACACATCGACAATAGAAGAATCGGAGGAGTTAAAACATACATACTGAGAGCGATTGGAAAGAAAACTTGATATCCAGTTAACGAGGGAAGGGTTGTTTAGTATCACATTAAGTTTGTACAAAAGTTTAGAGTGAGGAACGGTATCGAAGGCTTTAGACAGGTCTATGAATATCGCATCCACTTGGTTGCCGATGTCGAGAGACTGAGTGATGTCGTGAGTAAATTCAGTAAGTTGTGAAATTGTGCTGTAACCACGTCGAAACCCGTGTTGAAGATCACATAAAATGTTGTTAGTTTCAAGGAACACCATGATATGTTTGTAGATTATGTGTTCTAATAATTTGCATAAATGAGATGTTAAAGAAATTGGCCTGTAATTAGTTAACGAATGTTTGTCGCCGGATTTATACAATGGAAGGACTTTTGCAAGTTTCCAAGACGAGGGAACTGCTGCGGTTGACAGAGATTTTTGAAAAATAATAGCGAGATACCGACTAGTCCAAAGAGAATACCGAACTAGAAATGAATTATGAATGTTGTCAGGTCCAGGGCTTTTTTTAGTATCTAAATTTAACACCATGTTTAGCACGCCCTCATCACACACAGTTACATCACCAAGTGTAGACTGTGAATCATTAATGAAAGGAGGAATTTCGAAATTGTCCATTGTAAACACCGATTGGAAGTATGTATTAAACGCAGTGGCGATTGTTAGTGGATCACTACTGGCTACGTCATGAATTGTAAAAGAGTCTGAAGTAGAACTACCGGGTAAAATCGATTGCCAAAATTTGCGTGGGTTGCTTTTCATTAAATTTTGCAATGTAACTCGAAAATAGAAATCCTTTGCTGAGTTAGTTTTAAGCTCGAAGTTCCTCCTTCGCTTCGTTAAACTGGGTAATCTTCTCTGGATCACCGGAACGTCTTACACGCCGGAGTCTATTGACACGACGTGATAAATGCAATATTTCTCGTGATAACCAAGGAACAGAAATATTTTTTTCTTAGTTTTGGTAGGCACGAAACGCTGGATACAGAGTTCAACAATCTGTTCAAAAAAACTAACCAGAGAATCCACATCACTGGAGAAACTTAGCTGCTCGAAGCTATCAAAGGAATCACTTAGTATGTCAGTAATTGACACATCGTCGGCACGGTTAAAGTCGTGAAACATGGAATAAACAATACGCGTTTTCGGAACAGAACAAGCGATTGAAACCAAAACAGCCTTGTGATCCGATATGCCATCAACGACCTCACAATTAAAACCGTTTTCAAGAAGAGGTGAACTAATGAAAACCAAGTCTAAGACTGACGTCTGTCTAGTACACTGCTGGATCACTTGGCTCTGGCTCAGCGTGGCGAGCCGGAGCCAATCTCGCCCCAGCGTTCGATTCCTGCTGTTTCGTCGCCTGTGATGCTAATCTTCTGCTATTTTTGTTTTGGGCACAAGTTCGCCCCACTCAACGTTTAGTTTACTTCGGGTTTCATCGCCTCATCAAATGTGATTTGTGACATTCTGGCGGAGGTGGGTATCTTACTGAGGTGCGAGCCCCAAAGGTTTCGCACTTCTCAGAAGACGCCGACGCCCGAGCAAGCCGCCGTGCCAAAGGCCAACCCCGGGAATTCGGACCCCTGCCGCAGGTAGCTCAAAGAAGAAGACCGTGACGATGACTACTCACCCGTCTTTCATCCTGCCCGTCACTCCCCGCACTCCGACGCCCTTTCACGGCGAAGCGCACGAGGATGTAGAAGACTGGCTGCAGCATTATGAACGTGCAGTCCGCCACAACGGGTGGACGGCTGAGCAACGCCTCCAGAACTTCGTACTTCTCGCTTGAGGGCACCTCGAGGCACTGGGTTGAGAACCACGAAGCCTCCCTTACTTCGTGGGAGTCATGCGTCGCCGAATTGAAGCGGACGTCTATCAACCACCGACCGTCAGCACCGAGCGGAGGACCCTCTTCAATCAAGGGTGCAGGGCCCCAACGATAGCGTGACAAGCTTTGTTGAAGATGTCCTGCGCTACAAGTGCCCGAGCCGATCCGGAGGCCCCCAAGGAGAAGAAACTTCGCGCTTTCATGCGTGGCGTGAGGAGTGAAATTTTCGGAGGCCAGGTACGCAATCCCTTGACGACTGTCGATGGTTTTTAACCGAAGCCAGCAATATAGAGCGTGCACTGACGGCCCGAGCAAGCCACTACCACCGCCTCGCCGGCGCGCCTACTGCTCCAACCGTCGCGGATACCCGTCTGGACTTGAGCACCACCGGTGTCGACTGCCTTCGGGAGATCGTCCGGGATATCGTCCGGGAAGAGCTCCGCAAGATCCTACCTGCTAGATTGCCCATCCTCACTCTCACTCGCCGAAGTCGTCCAAGAGGAGGTTTTTTTTTTTTTGTTTAGAAGCATTCCGGAGTACATTCAATAATTAGACGGTTAAATCCAACAAGTTTTGAACCAAGACAAGATTATCCTTAATAAATTTTGATACCATAAGTTCTGTGTCACTCCAGGTTTTATTTCCACGTTCCGGCCGACCGCGAAAATTCAGATTGTTCCTGGACATCTGTCCATTCATGTCATCTAAAGTATCGAACCTCGACTTTTTTGCTTGGGAGGCAAGCACGGTAATCAGTTAGGCCACGGGCGCGCTGCCTACTTGGCCAGCTGCGCGCGCGGCATGAGAGACATGCAGGAGTCTTCCTCGAACATTAACACAGAAATATGCTCATGCGCACTGGGAGACTCCCGCTCCACATCAAGCGTTGTAGTGACGCTAGCCAGTGTTTTCTTTCCTTTGCCCGATATCAGCCACTTTGTAGCTTCCGCCAGTAACACGGGGATGCCCACGACGTTAATGTCACTGTTAATTTCATTTGCCAGCGAACGTCCAGCCACTCGTGCTCCGAGCTTGTATCACGCCAGGCGACGAGGTGACGGTAGCGACTTGTGCTCCGTGCTTGAATCATGAAGACTAAAGCTCACAGGTACGGCGAGCTGATGAAGAGCTGGCAAAAAGAGAGAAAAAAGTAATTTTAGAGACATGCTGAAATGTTTCCTCACACATTTTTTTAAAAACGTTCTCCTGCAGATATTTTTGATGCGAAAGCATGAACTGCCCGGCGCATTGATACTTTTAGACCCATGTTGCTGTAGCAAAAAAAAAAAAAACCACACACGCGGCTGCTTCTTTTTTTTTTTTTTTTTTTTTCGGATGCGCGCGGACGGTGTGTCTCTTTGAACGAGCTCTTTGCATTGACAATGCTACGACAGCATTTTGTTATCAGCTTTTATTTTTAAGTGCGCATGCGGTGAGTACTGGGCACGCAAAACACTACTAAGCATAAAGCGAGTATTAGGGACCGTTAGCCAACCGTTGCCGCGCTGCAGTACCGCGCTACCAGAGCTTTTGAAGCATGCTTTAAGCTCGCGCCCCGCGGTCACAGTACCACCTGGCGCGCGCTTAAAAGCATGCTTCAAAAGCTCCGGTAGTGCGGTACACGGAACACGGCAACGGTTGGCTACAAGGTCCCTATTATCGCTTCGACGTACTCTCGACATGGGCGCCCTGAAAAGGGATAACCTTTTCTCCCACTTGAACTTGCGCATGGTGAGATTAGGTCGCATACTTCCTGCGCCAGTTAGTGTCATGTCCCCCTCTTTTTTTAAAGAATGTAAACCAGTTTTTTTTTCTTCTAAAAACTGTACTGCTATTGCGACTTGCCAAGAGCCGAAACTATTTGGTTGTTTCAACAGGCTCAACTTTTCACGGTAGACCTTGGAACTTTTTCAAAGAGGTGGTTGATGATTATAATGCAATTAAATGCAAAGGTGCAAGACGAGCTGGAGCTAGCTGTGTTTGGAGATTTGTGTTTGTCCTTTGTTCCTCTTGTTCCCCTTCTCCAGGGACAATTTTCGTCATCGCTGGTTGATGAGTTTGCGACTTTCTTAAAACACGCTTTTCATTACAAGATTTGTTTAGTGTAGCCAGAAAAACTTTGTCAGCAAGTATCACAGAGAGCATTTTTCCTATACCGATTTATCGCACTCGTTTTACTTCTGACCCTATTAGTGATGTATTCAAAAGAGTTTAGAAAATGTACCTTTATCAACAAAGACATTTTTCTTTAATATTACTTACCTCCACTTGACCTGTCCAGACTAACCTCGAAAAAAAAGGAATGTTTGTACCTTTGGACTGTAAACTGTCGACTATGAAACAAGCTCAGAAACAATTGAAGACTGTTTTATATTTTATTTATTACATTGCATTATTGTTTTATTTATTGCAGTGACGCATTTTTATTCTAGGATGTACTGCAACGTACACTACCGAAATGCCTAATCCTAACATATTACAGCCCGCGCTTCCTTCCGTTTTTAGAAAACGAAATCATACCGTATGATATGTTAGCGCTAATAGGACTTTATAGCCTTTGTCGATGTACCGGGTAGTTTGTGAGAAATCCGAACCCGGCTTTTCGCCGGGCCCACATCTAGATCACCGACTTCGAAGTTTGTCGTAAGCCGTACTCTGAAAAAAACTTGCGCTTGACCTTTTTGAAGCTCCTCAGTTCGGTATACCAAAGTACGACCTGACTTCGTTGCTTGCGCATTAACTGCCGCGTTAGGAGTACCAGCTGGTAATAAAACAAAACTGAATATGAACAATCAATGCAGGTGCGCGTTGATGACTGTCGGCGTTCGTGAAGACTGAAGCAGACGACGTCTGCTTCGGTATTTATCGGGACACCTTTTCATTAAAAAAAAACGAGTCAATTTCAGATATTTTATTTACTTTTGTTTCCTTCTATTAATAACCGACAAAGTTGGGGGCAAGGATACGATACTTTTGTAAAGTATTTTAACTTTGCCGCCAGTCATTCGGATTTAGACAAGCGGGGGAGCGCGGGAAGCTTCGAGAAGTGGCGCCATCTGTGAGATGCGGTCGCAAACAGAGGACTTTCGTCTGCTGCTTCTCACGGACGGCGTCCACACATAGGCAGAAACAGTTTTTTACCTCCAACTTTTATTCCGGTTATGGTAAGTGTTGACATTTTGGCATCCTGCTCGAACGGCTGGGGCTACGTTTTGACGGAGTTGGAGCTCCCCGCAATGTCTAGTTTATTTTTGCGGTGAGAAAAGCCGTGTTCGGATTTCTTACAAACACGCGTTAAGGCCCGTTCACATTCTTGCGACCTCTTAGAACTGAATGCCTTGAAGCCTGTTACAACGAGAGGACACACTGGCGCCATCTATTGGGTAGCAGTGCAAACTTGCCGGTCCGGCATATTTTCTATTTCTCTCGAGCATTATCCTTCCTTTCTTGGCTCGAAAAACGTTTGTCAACTTTATAAACGAGCCTTTCTCATAGAGTATTACGCACATTTGACCTCGGAAATCCCGCAAACCTTTCGCTCTGGAAATGCAGTTCCAGGGTCACCGCATAGATCGCGCTAGAATGCTGTGTTCTCTCGTCCTAAGAAATGTGGTAAAAGGTTTTAACAAGTCTCTGTCTCTTCAGTCGTACTCGGCTGCAAGAGTGTAAACGGGTCTTTACTGAGCTACCGTGTCACCGTTCCTGGCCAACTTGCAACACGACTTGCAACAAAGAGGATGGTGTAGTCAATGGGATGGAAAGGAGTGGAGGCACATGGAGGCCCAGCTCGAGAAGAAATGCCTGGAGGTTACTAGCGCTAAACCAAGAACGTTTCACGTACCAACACAATTTCAAGGAAAATGGCGATATATTGCTTTTTGTTTTCTCCATTAGACTAACTTTTAGATAAGCCCCTTGATCCAGAAAAGTCTCTGTATGACGAAACTCTATTTTTGGAACAACGTGGCAAAAGCGTTAGGGAGCGCCTATATGCTGTGAATTCAGCCAACCAGATTGGTTTTCAAGTTTGATCGATGTCTCAGCGTTCTTCCCGATTTCCGAACAACAGTCATTCTGTTGTTCGAGCTGGTGGGCCAGCGGCGCGCACACCAGCTCGGAGCACGTGGAGCGAAAGCTCGCGCTGCAGAACCCAGGGATCCTGGGTTCAATACCCACCCCTGCCCGTTTCGACCTGGATGAGCATCGTACCGGCGTGCGGTCGTGTAACACAACTGCGTGGTGCACGTCAAAGGACCCCAGGCTAGCGGCTGCGCTGCACTGGCTAAATTGCTTATGTACAGCTGGGAGACTCGTCGCCCGTTGAGGCAGAACCAAGTTCTAGGCTGTATAAACATTGGAGAACATGATAGCGCTTCACGACAGGGACTGTCTCAGTTTCAGTACCAACTCGCCCGAGAATCCGCATCACTCAACTGTATAAACATGTACACAACCCAATTTTTTTGCGAGTGATGTATTGGCTATTAACGACAACTTCAATGATTTATTAATTGTAATTGTATATTCTGCTCCGTGAGCAGGTCACATGTGTATGATGCCGAATATATATGCGATGTTTGAATTGGCAAATAAGATCCTCTTTGTGCTTGTCTGTGTGTGTACGATGGAATGAACGTCTTAATGAACGTACTTTCCTGCCTATAGCTACCATGTAATAAATATATAAAAAAAGCTGTGACGTAGCTTTGTGGTAACGGCTTAGCACGCAGCGGACTCAGGTTCGACTTCCGCGGCCGGCGGTCAATTTTTCAAGGATTTGGCAGCATCGACGACGGACGCCCTATAAGCCAACTACATAAACAACTACACACTCCAGCACAAACAACCAACGTCATTTCCAGTGGCGGAAGAAAACCCCAACAGCTATCGCTCTAAAAAAAAGCATGTTATGTACTCTAAAATACTGGCTGTTTTGGGTTATCAATACTTCCTGAATCTTCGAACGCTTCTGAAGGAACTGACACTTCTGTACCAAGAATGAAGGACATTCCTGCCATAAGCACAGCGACTGTGACTAAGTAGACTTTCATGACGTCCTTCATCGTCTTCCTATTTCAAGATATTACAAGAAAGTCTATTCCTCCCACTCCGATAGCGAACGTGAGGTAGAGGCTTTAATTACTTCACCAGTGGTATAAAGCAACGCGGAAGGCAGCAGTCACACTAAAGGTCGATGAGTCAGACCTACGAGTAAAGTGGTGTAAAGCTTCCGTGTAGCTGCGAACAGATGTTACAACGCGGTAAATCGTTTTTGCTGATTACAGGTCTCTACATTTGAAAGAAGTAACTTCGTGCACTTTCATTAAAGCATGTGGCGGTGGTTATTCGAAAACATCGCATTTTAGTTAAGCTATCTTTGGGGCGTATGCACGCGTAATTTACTTCGATTATTTTTAAAATACGTTTTTACAGCGATAGATGTTATGGGCTCTTCAACCACTGGAAATTACGTTCGTTGCAGTTGATGCATTTGTTCATGTTGTAGTTGTCGCAGAAGGGCGTAGGATACCTGTCGTCGTATTCGGCGACAGGGTGCTTTTCGCCGAATACGGTCAAAGGCCGGGTTTTTTTTTTTTAGTTTCTTGCGTCATTTTCTAGGTTATGATGAGACGGTTATTTTATTAGGCGATTTTAACTGTGTACTTAGGACAGCAGATAAAACGCCTATCGGAAAATGCAGTGATGGGAGTATGACTGTTTTAAAAGAATTGCTTGAAGATTTTGATTTTATTGACGCTGGAAACGCAAGGAACGAAACGTACGAGTTACGTTTTACACAATTTCAAGCGTCATCACATGGTCGCCTAGACAGAATTTGTGTCAGCCGCAGTGGCAGCAATGTTAAAAAAGTATCGTGTCACGCCTGTTTTTTTTTCTTTTCTGATCACGGCATGGTTTTGGCAACGATCGGTGACAAAGTCCCATCGAAGGCGAAATTTAATTAGAAGCTTAAGAGGTTCTACACGAAGCTGCTCAGCGGTGAAACTTCTCTTGGAGTGTTTGGTGACCTTTTCAAAACGCTTTTGAAAAGGGGAAGGTGTGACGTATATGCCTGGGAAGTCTTCAACTAAGAGGTCAAGTTGCTTGCAGTAGAAAGGTTGTCGTGTAATATCATACGAGGCGCGTTATCGTGAACGTATTAAATACCAATTTGCAAACGCTGTCAAGAGCAGAATGTTAAAGGCCCGGAAGAGCTTTTAAAGATTTAGAAGTCGTTAAAGACCAGATAGAGCAGCCTCATCGAGAACGTTACCGCGGAGCTATAGTTCGAGCTCGATCGGAAAAGTACTTGATGGGCGAGCGCGGCCTAACAAACATGCGTTGGCCGAAGAGAAAAGATACGCGCTCCGTAACGAATTGGAGGAGATTTATTATAATGGAGTCACTAGCACGGGCCTAAAGTGCGATTGAAAAAGCCTTTGTATGCCATTACAAGAAACTTTTTGATAGACAGGTTCAAGGTAGGAAGGACCCCGTTTTTATTAAACTTCTAGAGTCCCTGCCCCAAGTAGGCGAAGAGGAACAGGAACGACTCGCACAGCCGATCACACTCCAAGAGGTCCAGAGGGCAATTGATTATTTGCCCATCGCGAAAGTGACAGGACCCGATGGGTTAGGCGTCGAATTTTACAAGAAATATTGGAGCAGAGTGTCCAATATTATGTTGGAAGTCATTTCTAGAGCGTACGAGCGAAAAGTACAGTGCCGCCGTCATTTTCCCATACATACACCATTCTAGTACCCAAAAAAAAGCTTCTGAAAGTCACTGGTTCCCACCCGATTATCCTCCGCAACGTGGGCCGTAAGAATTTTGAAAAGTTCTAGCATGGCGTTTCCAGGCTGTTGTTCGGGACCTTATCGAGAGAATAGCAACCTGTGGAATACAAGAACGTTCGATTTTGATGAACTTGCACGTCGCACGCAGTGTATTAGAGGCATGTGACGATGGCATACGTCAGGTTGCCATGATTCACATTGATTTAGGTAAGGCATTCGACCGCGTTAAACACGATGTTCTTTTACGATATTTTAGAGCACGTGCCTATAGGAGATGTCATTTTGGAGGGGACCGAAATGTCTTATCAAGATTGTACTACAAGGTTGTCCGTGAACAAAGAGTTGAGGGAAAAGATAAATGTTCGATCCTCCGTTAGACAAGGGTATTCCACTTCGCCACTATTGTTCCAATGTGTCTTTGGAACTGTTTTGTTCAAGCGTCCTGAACAGCGAGCAGTGTCGCGGTTTTTGTTAGCAAAACGTCAGGATAAAAGTTTCAAGCTACGTGGACGACATCGTGGTGTTTTGTAGCGACAAGGTAAGTGTTAGTGCTTCTGTTACGTTGGCGAAGAACTTTTGCGAGGCTACAAGTTGCCGCCATAAACTGTAGCAAGTGCCGTGGGTTTTGGCACGAAGAGTGGGCCACAGCTCCTTCAGAAAATGAAGGTGTTTGTTGCGGCAGTGGGCCGTGCACAAACCTCGGTGCGTCGCTGAAGTGTTACCGAGATAGCAAAACCTATTGATCGGGAGTCGCCACCGACCTGGATAGGCGTGCTTCCCATTGGAAGCTGAGTGGTTGTCCATTTTCGCCAGAGCGACAGTCTGTAGTACTTTTTTCTCATTGCAAAATTGTGGTAAATCCTACAAGTGATACACTATGCCCGCTTGAACGTATAAGAAGATCCACCGTATTTTTGCTAAGTTTATTTGGAGCTCGAAGTGAGAACCGATACGACAAGACAGCCCCTTCCCTCGCGTACGTCACGGTGGACTCGGGCTCTCGCATTTGTTTGTAAGACAGCTTGCGTCGCTTTCCTTTTTTTTTTTGTGAGATCAAGAGCATTCTTAATTTCATTCAAACAAAATTGTCTTCTCATTTGCCATTTTTTATTGTTTCCTCCCATGGAGGTGAACCCACAAGACTCGCTGGGTCTCCGAAAAAGGTGGTTGACGCGGTGCAGCTTTTTACTCCCCGATTTTCGTTTAAGGATTTGTCTGTTGATCTTCTCTTATGTATATTTCCAAACGCCTCTTTACAGAGCTGTCGTTCGTCGCGGGGGCCAAGATGTGCTCAGCCAATTGAAGAGAATGTGCATTCCGTTAAATCTTTTTTTTATTATACATACATAACACGTTGCCCGTCAAAGTGCGGCTTAACGAACATGGTACAGATGTTCGATCAACTGCATTTTGTTTAAAAAGCCCGAAACAATTGAACATGTAATAATTTTTTGCTTGGTGAGTATTCTTCTGGGATGTCCTCTAGAGTACAATAAAGGAACTACTGTGCATAACCCCGTCCGGCAAATGGTTCTTGAATGTAACAAACGATGATTGCGTGCCATATGACATGATTATCGTGTTAGGCTTGTGTAGCGTCTGGAGGTCGCGCATGGCGGTCCGTCTGACACGCCGACCTTAATGTAAAGGAAGTTCGTTACTAATTTTTAGTCACAAGTGCAAAATGTTTCTTCAGACGTCAGCATGTGCCAAAGTGACTCGGCATTTTGAAGTTCCTCCTCGAAATGCAAGGATTTTATATTATGCTCTGCAACAGTTTTGTTTACCATTTTGAGCACCTTGACCGTTTTTGTTTTCTCGTAATAAAGATATAAAAAAGCTGTGGCGTAGCTCTGGGGTAACAACCTTCGCTTCGCACGCAGTGGACCCAGGTTCGATTCTCGCTGGCGGCGGGCGATCTTTTTCGAGTCTATGCAATGTCGGCGGTAGGGCGTTACCGGTAACGAGTTACTCTTTTTTTGGTAACGTGGTAACGTACTAGTTACCATTTTTAAACAGCAACAGGTAACGTGCGTAGCTTATTTCTAGTAACGGGTAACATAGTTGCATCTTCCCAAGACTTGGAAAGGGAAGGGCACTTACATTTTTTTCGTGTTTATATACGTACTTCGTTTCACCTTAAGTCCAGATGCAACCGACTCTACGAGGTGATGGGACTAACCAGGCAGCATCTAAAGGGCACCATCATGGTGTTCGTCATGTTTCTGTGCGGGGTCTGTCATCGCTGAACCAATCGTAAATTAAAAAAAGGCCCAGTGACTTGTGCTTTCGATGTTGCTTGATTGCTCTCATTAGCTCGAAGCGTCGTCTGCGTCAACACTTAAGCTGAAAAGAATTATAGAAGCCAAGCCATTAATTATTGCACTCATTCCACATGCCTTCAAGATGTTGCCTGTCTTATCCCCACGCCAAAACCCCCACTTTAGAAAAGCCCCAACGCCCACGCCCTTCGTACCAGTGTCGAAAAACACTGTCGCCAAAAAAAAAAAAGAAGAGGCTATTACCTGCCCTTTATAAATAAACAGTAACGCAAAAGTAACGTGCGTTACTCTTTATCTGTAACAGTAACTTTGACGAGTTCCTTTTATTTTGAGGTAGCGTTGGTCGGTAACGCGTTCCTTTATTTTCCATGTAACGAGTAACGTATTTCGTCACTTTTTTCCGGTAACGACTACAACACTGAGTATATGGCTACATCTAAGACGGATACAGCGACGCTAAAAGGGCGAAATCTTTTAAATATTTTTCCAGTGCCGGTTTGCGTAAATACAGTCGAGCGGTAGAAAGAAAAAATTAAAAATTAACAGAAATGATCGACAGTGGAGACAGACAATTTGTCAGCCGCCGAGCATTTCAACATTTTCCGTCCTTCATTAATAAATTTAATGTGATGTGCGACTTACATTTGAAGGTCTTTGGATTGGCGGAGGTGTCAGACTCTACACTAATTAGTTTTCTCTCGCTTGGTTAACACGTAATCTGAAGTCGTGCTTCGTATTGACGGGAGCCCATTGGGCGCTGTCCTGTCTATTTGCTGCCCATGCCTCGTGGCGCAGAAGAGGGAAGGCATAATATCTGACCGGGTTCTGCAGTCGGGATCGTGGGTCGCGTGCTAATGTTTGTATTTCTTGATAATTAAACATATCTTGTACGCTTTTTGCATCCCAAATTTAAAATTAAATTTTAATACTGTTTATTGGTCACTCATAGCTCGATAAACGCAAAGTGTAGCTTGTTATAGCTTACGTTTCTCGTTTCGTGATGCTTTTTTGTTTACAAGATACTGCAAGCCAAAATTGTGGCTCAAGCAGAAGTGGACATAATTTTCGCACAGAGCTAGATTACAAAAGAGATGCGTATTGAGGAATTTAGTTATTGTCGAGCAAAATTAAATGAATCGCAAATATTTAGTACAAAATGATCGTTCCTTCCCCATATTGTGTCTTGCTGGTATTGCAATTCAAAAACCAAGAGGATAACTTAAATATTTAATCATGCTCCTTGATGTTTTTTTTAATTTATGCATTGGACGTACACATATAGCAAGGGGACGAAGTACTTTCCCATCCCCATCGGGATCAGCTTGTCGTCACATTGCGTCAATGAGGTCCTAGAGAAGCTGGGAAAATTTAATGCGCCCGCTTCCAGATTATTTAGTCTAATACGAGAGGTATGGATGAACAGCTTGATATATGCAATTCTGTTTTATTTTAGTCGTGGAAGCAGCGAACATGAAATTCTGGGTCGGAACGTGCAGAAGTCGAAACGCTCATGTGGATAACCAACCTCCACGTCGTCGTTTTGTGAGTATCGAGAAATAATCGAAGCGTACCGGTGATAATCCGAAACTCCTTGTGCAAAAAAGAAAAACAAAAAGGCCTGCCGGGTTTTTGTTATTTCAGATTCAACTCATAATATAGAGTAGAAACATAATGCTTTGAGATTATTACTAAGAAAGCAAAAACTGCCTGTCTCTTTAGTATATCCCTAAGGCGCTCTAAATTTAGAGCGCCTCTGGCCAACACATCCTAGACAGCTTTTAAAGCCTGCGCGTGACGTCACATGACGTCACGTCCGGGAGAACCGGCACGGGCGCTGATTGGATGCGAGTGCCGCGTCAGCGTTCGCGTGGGACTATGATGGGAAACGAGCCCCACGGCGAACGCTGATGCGGCACTCTCATCCAATCAGCGCCAGTGCCGGACCCCTGACGGGACATCATGTGACGTAACGTGCAGGCTTTGTAGTTCAGGAGGTGTTGCTTTGACATCGTTGTGTCACCTGACGTTACATCGCGTGGTCACGTGACACCTCGATGTCACCGTGTCACGACGTTGTGTGACGTGAGGTAACAGTGTCACGTCACGTCATGCTGTTTTGTGAGCACCGTACGCTGATGACGTCAAGTGACGCTGATCACGTCAAGTGAACACCGGGGCTTTATCAGCATGATGTGAGCGTCAAGGCTACATGCCAAAGACACGAAAGAGCTAGCAGCCGGTCCTATAAATGGTATGAATTAAAAAATATTTTGTTAATTTGCCATTAACTCTTGATATTTTTGTATGCATCAAATAATTCAGGAGTATAGTAGACGCTCTACTGGTTTTCGCCGTCCTCGTAGACTGCATCGACAGAATGTGCGGTCTCAAGAAGGTCGAGAAACACAGCACTCAGTCTGGTCTCCTAGGTGAGTTTGTTAGACCAGCAGTTGAGAAGGTTGGTTTTGACTAAAACAGCGCAAATAATTTACGTGAGGAAGAGACAACAGGAAGGAAAGAGCGCTGACTCACAACTGAGGTTTTAATAATGAGGTAGTGAAAGAGAAGGAAGGTGTCAATGGCGTTAAAATTATTAAAATTAAAAACCTCTTTCTAAGGGCTATTTGAACGGAATGTCAAGTTGCATTTTTAAGTAACCTAAGTGAATAAATCTATGTACAAATATTCAGATGTGTTCTACAAAGTTGACGGTGACCCAACGGTTACTACCAGAAAAAGGAAGAAACACGATGTCTACGGTGACCCAAAGGGTGTTGGCTTCCACTGAATTGAAAATTGAGAAGAAAGAAAAGGAAGAAAACAATAATTTAGGGACTAAAATTCAAAAATTGAAGCTCTTTCGCCGTCAAAGCAATCGAAGGCGTACTTATGCAGGCTAGGCCCTTGTTCGCGATCTTACACGCCTCGTACACCTCTCTAGTCTTTTTTCTTTAAAATGTTTAAGCACCTTAGTCTCAGAGAACCTTGGTGTGCACCCGCAATCTCTCACATGCACAGCAAGATGGCCCGCTGGCGTTGAGTTTAGAGAAAGTGCATGTTCCCTGAGTCTCACATTGATGCACCTTCCAGATTGTCCCAGATACACCTTTCCACATGTCAACGGTATTTCGTAGATGATGCCGCTGTGACAATCCACGAACTTCCTTGCATGGTTGATTTTACATCGGTCGTGTGTATCCTGCTGCTCGTTGATTTTTGGACATAATCTTTTTAGTTTATCGGGCGCTGTTAGGAGGATAGGAACTTCAAACTTTGCGGCTACTCTTTTTAGGTTGTGGGACAGACGGTGAAGGTAGGGCATTACCACAGGTCGGATCTTATTTCGGTTGGGACTTCCTCTTTGGCGTTGTTTTAACATGCTCTCCACGATGGTGGAAATAACTGAAGTCGGGTACCCTGATGCGCGAAGTCTCTGTAGCTGGATGTTGAAGCTCTCTCCTGCTGTGTGGCCGCAAGACTTCTTCAGAGCCGCCCCCAACGTACTGGTAACAATTCCTCTCTTGACGAGCTTAGTGTGTGCTGAGTCATATTGCAGAAGACTTTTCTTTGTTCGTGGGGCGTACATCCAGCAGACACTGTCGTCGTGGAATGTTAATTTTAGATCTAAGAATTGGAGGGACTGGTTTTCCGGCCATTCATGCGTGAACTTTAGTCCACCGGCGTGTTCTTCGAATGTCGTTTGAATGGATCCCATGAACTGTGTCTCACATTTGGGTCGGGCATTGAGGAGGATGAGATAATCATCTACGTATCTGAATATACGACTAACCTGGGGAATGTCAAGGCTGTCATCAATGGCTCTATTACATTTCGAGAGGTAAACATCAGTCAAAGCAGGAGCTACACAGGATCCTATACAGATTCCTCTCTTCTGTATGTAGGGTTCTCCATTGAACGTTACCACAGTTGAGTTCAAGTAGAACCGTAGAAGCTCAAGGAAGGAATCCACTGCCATTCCACAGTTGTTCTGAAATGCTACTTCTCCATTGGCTTCAATGTGTTCTCTCAAAGCAGTAAACATTCCCTCGTGAGGTATGGAGTAAAATAAATCTTCTACATCGAGGGATAGGCCATACCTAACAGATAAGATGTTGTTCGCCAGATATTCAATCACCTTCTCAGAATTGGAGACCAGAAAAGGGTCATTCAGTCGTAGGGTTGCCAATTGCCGTTGGAGGAACCTTGACATGGCTCCTTGCCACGATCCTTTTTCTGTAACGACCACACGGAAAGGACACGCTTCTTTGTGTGTTTTCCCGGTGAAGAATAAGCCCAGTTGGTCTTTATCGGCTGATGTTATCTGTTTTCGTAATTGCTCTAACTCGAACTTGTGGCACAGTTGTAGAGCTCTGGCCTTCACTGACTTGGACCTGTGACCTTCTAGTTTCTTAAAATTTTTCTCGATGGCCACTCTTGCCTTATTCATGTAAATATCATGGGGAGCAACAATAAATCCTCCTTCTTTATCGGAAACAAGTAAGTTTAAATTATTCTGCTGGAAATACCCTACAATGCTGTCCAACTTGGTTTTACTGCATGTTGCTGGTGCCGTTCCCACTTTCATCACCACATCCATGCATTCATCAATACACCGTGGTCGGTACGACTCTTGAGTTTTTGCCGCTATATCGTGAATGGTGGACACCATCTGTACACTGTGCATTTTTGGCTCCGTGCAAAATTTGGGGCCTTTTTCCAAGACCTTTGTTATTTCTGCAGGTAGGTTTGTATTGCCTAGGATGGTAACAGGCTCGCCCGTCGTACATCTACCTTCATTTCGTAGACTCTTGAGATGAGGTACGTATGTCCACCAGAAGAACTCTGTCATCCTACTTGCTCTGAGGAGGTAGTCTTGATATCGTGAACCGCTGCCGCTGTAGGAGTGTCCACCCTGGGCAAGTATCTTAAGGCAGGTTCGAAAATACCGGACCTGTCTCCACATCTCAGAGCGTATGATCCTGCAGATTCTCCTGGAGTGGCCCGTTGATGGTTGAGCGTAGCCGAACAGCCCTCGGATGTCGTAAGGTACCACACGATGCTTGATGGCGAAAGAACAGAAGGTTGGTTATGTCGAACTTAAGATTCGTTCACACACTTGTAACCGAGAATGAGTGAGAGAGACAAGACCAGTTTTTAAACCCGGTAATGCGGAGCTGGTCCTGAGACGTCGTAAGAAGTTTAAAAACCGGTCTTTTCTGTCTCGGTCGTACTCGGTTGCACATGTGTAAATGGGCCTATATACTCTGCACTGTTATAGGTTGTCCTGTTTACTTCTTGTTCTTGTCTTTTTGGCGCTATTTTATATGTTTACCTAAGATGAACCGACTAGCCCAACAACGTACCCTACTAGACAAAAAAAATATTGTTTTATTTTTGGTCGACCCGAATATTCGGACAAGTAGAAGGAAAAAAGTTGTTTAAATATGTCTTTCAGTGCGTCGCTACTCACCGTATAGTTTGTTTCGTATTAAGTCAGAGCACAGTCGAAGACTCGAACAAATACAACCAGAAACACGCATACTAAAAGCGCAAGTCAAATGACATTCGCGGCACTTGATTGGTTTAGCCGATGAAAGAACTCCGTACAGGGAGAAACGAATGTCATGATGTTACGCTTTAATGCTGAGAATCAGCCGGCCAGAACCGTTGATGCGCTGACTGGCTGATCGCCGAAACTGTCTAAATCTCCTGAAGATGTCGTCGACGTCAGGAACTAAAAATCCCGAGAAAACTTTGAAAAATAGAAGGATTGCCGATTGCGGATACTTTGATATAACAGAACTAGGGTCTTGTACTCCTGATAAAATCACTTGATTATCACGTCTGCTAAATGCCTACGTTCTGTTAATGCAGAATACTGTGGCACTTGCGCCGCTCCCGTGAACCATTACCGCCTCTCTCGTGCGTGCGCGCGTCCAGCTTCACCGCTTTGCACTGGAGTGCTAGGAGCAGCGACTGACCTGGAAGAGCGCCTGGCTTAGCGCGATAGGCAAGCAAATTATTCTCGGGATTACTTATTACAGGTTGAACTTCTTTGTCCTAATTGTAAGGTAATATCTAATTAATAAAACACAGTAAAGAAACACACAGAAAGAAAAAAAAGTCTCTATACATTTGAATAAATACGGTAGTCGATGAAGCAGGACTTGTGTTGGCTAGGGAAACAAGTGTTGGTTATCGCTCAGTGTCTCTGTAAAGTGGAGACTGAAAGGGCTTGCTTTAAAACTTTCGTGACATTTTGAAAATTCGATTACGTCTAGTTCAACAATTGTGTCGCCGTAATTTATATTGTGAAACATATTTCGTAATTTATATTTTACGGTACATGGCGGCGAGGTACACATTCCATGAATTTATACACCCTGATTGTTTCCTTGGTCCAAGAGCACAGATATGACTCAACTTTTAATACCACGATGCAAAGTTGTACCAATCACGGTTATTTTAGGGACCTACCACACATTACGACAACCATTCGATTCCGGTAAAATATATGTAACTGAGATAAAAAAATGGATGTTTAGCTGTATAAACACGACGTTTTGTATGTTAATCTAGATTTTATTTTATTGATTCGTTGAAATAAAAAAAATTGGTATTTGAATGTAACGATGCATCGTACGAACGATGTAATAAAACAAAAGAACTATATAGTTACTCGTTTAACGGCGGAAATAGCGCTTATTGAGAAAAAAAAAAAAAAACGCGGAAAATATACTCTTAGTTTAACAATTCAAACCGGTTCGCACCGGTTCGAATCGGTTTGAAATGTTATTTCTGCTTCCCTGATCTGAACCGGAACTGAACCGAAAGCCGTTAACTCGAACCCGGACGGAACCGATAAAAGTTTCGGTTCGACACTCTGGCCGCAAGAACTGCAAGTGCGGTGATACGGCGAACACGAGACACCTAGGGGACTGCCGGGCCACCAGGAGAGGAGCTCCATCCAGAGACTTCCACGGCGGCTAAAGGCACGTTCACACACTTGCGTTTGACCACAACCAAGTGAGACAAGATCGGTTTTAAGCCTCTTGTGACGGCTTACGAGCGGCTGCGCTGCTGCGGAGCCGGTCGTAAACACTCACTAAAGGCTTAAAGACTGGTTTTTAGCCACTCTGGTCTTTAGAAGTCGCAAGTGTGTGAACGAGCCTTAAAGAGATACTGAACCGAAATTTCGAGCTCACAAGACAAGGCTGGACTGATAGGCGGGACGCTGAAAACCCCCAAAACATCACTCATACAGCGTTATCTCTAACGGATCGCCGTACTTTTGAAAAAGAAGTGGGCGACTCCTCGCTTCGTCCCGTCGAGCTGGTGAACCTAAGCGAGGAAGAGAGAAGCGGGGTGCTTCCCCTCAATCTAAACTGTACCAGGAGGACATTGACGTCATAGCCCTCGCTTGATTGCGCCCTTCTTTTCCAAAAGTACGACCATCCGTTTTAGACATCGATGTATGAGTGATGTTTTGGAGTTCGTAGCGTACCGTTCAACGCTTGTGCGGCCTCAATTTGCGAAATCCAAATTCGGTTCAGTATCCCTTTAGGGTCGCCGAGGTACGACAGCATAAGCAAGCCTCACAGGGGAAGACCAAAATACACGAGTGCGGGGGTGGACTCGCGCCACGATTAGAGCAAAGATTCAAACCTCATATTTCACATTCCCACTTTACAAATTGCCTAGAGTCAAGGTGAAAATTTACAAATTACCCACAGTCAAGGGCTTTTTTTATTTTTGTTGTTTGAAGCGTTATTTTTATTTCGTTTTGTGTTTGTTAAGACGGGGTTCGAAGGATGGGCAATGCAAAAGGCCAAGTAGCCTAACGAAGCACTGATCTTTTAGTTTAAATAAGTACTTACAAAAACGGTAAAAAAATGAATTCATTTGAAAGTTAAAACTCCGTGACCGGCATCTTCACAATAACAAAAAATATATAAATAACTAGAAAACAAACAATGCAAAATACACAGAACAGGAATGTTGTAAAGATATAACGCAAAACACAACGCAAACCCTTACAGCATCAAGAACAAAAACGTCATACATTTTTTTCTTCAATGCACTGTGGTTTTCATTTTATTTAAATTTGATTCTTTGCCTACCAGTATATTTTAGTAGAACATTTTTCAATCTTCAACAAGCTGGCGGAGGTCAAGGTTACATCCAAGGTCTTCTTTCGCACTCTCAGTGAAAGCTCAAACATGCTCTTCTTTTCCTGACCCTGAAAAACAGAAAAAGAAATAACAGGTTGTAATACGCAAAATTTGACATTTGTTCATATACTGTATGTAAAAGGAGATACTGTCATTAGGAGATTAACGCATGACAGGCGAGTTTAGATTAATATATTTCTTTGTAATAAAAAACAACAACAACAACTGAGCATTGCCTAAATTTGATTATTCCAGATACCCGCAGTTCGTTTGAACAAAACGTATCCAGAAATGGCTTCGTTGAAAGATATCTGCTCTAAAGATGCTTGCTGCATAAAAACTGAAAACAATTGAGTTTTACAAACCAAAAAGAAATGTGCACAAAAACAAAGCTTCGCTTAATACGCAATGTGCCTCGGTGCATTGGGTACACATATACCTGGACTTTTATTTGTTTGGGCGACAATCGTAAAAAAACTGGGGATGCTTGCAACCGCCACTCTCTTTTCACGCAGTCCGAAAATGGTGCGTTTGTAGCGATCAAGTGGCGTAATGACACCATTTTCCCCTAATAGGTCCGGGGCTGGAGCCTCTGCTGCAAATATTATCTTACAACAAACTATAATAATTCAAGACTCACAAGACTTCGTTGAGGCAACTTGACACCTAATTCAGCCTAAATCCCAAATTGATTCGGCGTAGTAGGCACTGGACATTATTTGTTTTTTGGTGGAGTCTCTGCTGCACTTCTGTGGCAATATACAATATGTTATGCCGAACATTTGAACAAACAAAACGTGAGGACGCAAAAGAGCCGGTGTAAGTTCATAATTGTAAAAATTACTTATGCTCACTCCATAAGTCTATAAGTCAGGCAGTCCAAAACCCCTGCGCTCTTTTTATGGACGAGTCTACCAAAATTTTGTTCAGCCGTCTCAACGCAGCAAAAAACCCACGGGAGTTTCTGTCCAAGCAGCTTTCTTACATAGTTTCCTCCAAAAAGAAGACTAAAGAAGTTCAGGGCAGGAGATGTATGCTACCTTCCCATTCTTGCACGGAATATTCCATAACCTCAAATCTATCGCTAATAGTTTTGGGCTCCGTACGGCTTTTAGCACAGACTATAGCTTGAAAATGTTGACTCCTTCACTTGGGCTCAGAATGGTTGTCTTAAAAAACACAAAGTGAAAAGTGACGCGTGTGTTTCAGGATTGTCTACAAAATCCCCTTTGACTGTGGTTTGTGCTATATTAGTCAGACCAAGCGCTGTATCGATACAGAGCTTGGTCATTGATCGTTGATCAAACGGTCATTGATCGATGACCGTTTGACCGAAGATAGACGATGTGTCCAAAAAAAGGATCCGTATTCAGAGATTTCAAAGCACGTTCAATAATGTAACAAATCTGTTCCTTTGTGGAATTTTACGTCTGTAAATTGAACAGAAAAAAAAAGAACACAAACGTCTGTGTAAAAGAGTCAGTTTTGATAGCAAACCATAGAAACACAGGAAATAAGCCCTCCCTCTGTTCGGACACCGAGATTAAAAGATTTCTTGAGTTCTAACTTCTGTGTCTGTGTGTGTGTGTGCGTAAAGGATATCTGTAAAAAAATTCTTTTTTGCGAACTGTTTTTTTGCAGATTACGTTTTTGTGCACATGTATGTCCTTTGCAATGCACGCCTTTTAGGTCGCCTCTTTTTGCATGCGTTTGTTCGCACTTCATGAACTATGGGTCAGAGAGTCCAGTTTCACCGCCTTTTTTACCTCAAATTGACTGATACAGTTTATGTTCGTACCAGAGACTCAAACCGTAACAGTAACTGAAACCAAAAACCGTTTAGGAACAAGAAATTGTTTTCACTAACCGTAACCAGTACGAAAACCATTATTTGAAATTTATGAAAACTGCAACCGCGTAACAGTAACCGTAAATTTTTTACCGGTAAGCGATATTAACCGATATTAACCGAAGAACAAAAATATTAGTTTTTCTTAAGAATGACTTCAAGGAGGCATCTTAAAAGTCGTGAGAACTTTCTGAGGATTGTTTACAAACTGCTGATAACATCAAAGTAGCGACGTTTATTTTTATTTTTATTATATACATTGCGATGATCCCTCGAGCAGGGGGGGGGTAACATGCATGCTTGGGTATCAAACTATATAATGCAAATATATGTAGTGAACAACTGTTCGAGTTGAAAAGATGTTGCAACTTTTGACCAATTAGAGGTACTAAGACGTTTTTGAGCTATTGGTATTGTGAATGTCGAATTGTTGGATATCTGAGACTACTTTAAACCGTTTATTAAAAAACGGCTGTCTAGCATTTCAATAAAACAAAATATTGGAGAAATAAAAAACAAACTTTTAGGAACCTGTGTACGGTAACCGAAACTGTAAAAATTAAAAACGTAAAAAAACGAAGCGAAACCGATATCATCAGGAAACGGTAACCGTAACCGTAACCGAAACGTTATATTTCTCGGTTTGAGTCCCTTGTTGGTATCGTGTGTTTTGTCCCTGATAGTGTGTCATTTGCGTTTTTTTTTTCTTTTCCCTGATTTCCCCTTTCTCTTTTTATTGTTCAGACCACATATAAACGGATACTGTGGCAATAAAGTTTCAGCTGTGTTTGAGACTTCTTTCCTTCTTCCAGTCGTTTTTTCTCGTTTTGCGGTCTCGGGCAATTCTACAAATATGAACAATTAGACAGTATAATACTTTTTCTGACCACTAAATGCGCTATTCAGGCGTGTGAGAAGCAGGCTTCCCTTGCGCTGTGCTTGCACACCCCGAAAGCGATCGGTGCGCTCACCATCCAAATGGATATTAAAGCTCCACCCGTTTGGGAACAGCAGCACTTTGGTAGAAAACAACGCGAAAGGCTGTGGTTACAACGGAAGTCGGAGAGTAAAGTGCATTGACCCGAGCTTTCCAGACCTGACTTTGCTCGAGCGTCCGTGGAGCTGCAGAACAGATTTGACAACTTTCCTAGTCATTTGTGATAAAAAAAAACGGTTACGTTTTAAGGAAGCAACTTCGTAGGCGTTGATTATTCCAAAACATTTATTATCAGTTAAGCCATTTTCGGAGTTCATACAACTATTGTTTAGTTAGTTTAATATTTAGGTACCCCATCATACAATAAAATAAAATAATAATTTTTTTAACCGTGCCTATGATTTTAAAGCACACAAAAAGCGGTCCTGGATTACACTTAAAATAACGAATATATATTAAAGGTCGGTCTATAAGGTTCCAAAAACATTTGCTTACCGTCATATTAACACGAACCTCATCAGTCTGAAAAATGAAACATATACGTATTGTTTATCTGGGTCCACAATATATACGATGTAACGTTTCTGATACGTTTTGGTTTATAGTTATCATCTTGTTAATATTATTTCGTATAATAAACTTGATTCACCCACATTCTCCCAAGCGAAAGTCGACGCGTTCACGTCCTCTAAGAGCGAGGGGCCATCACAACTCTTAAATTAAGATATTAGGCAATGACGGGAAGTTTATAAACTTTCTGTTCAAAAAGGTTTCTCCTAGCGCCACTGTCGCTTCATTACCGAATAAAGTCTTTGTGATAATGTCTTTGACGGTTCTCTGCCTTGTAATATGCATATGCATGATTCGCATTTGGAATGGAACGTTGTTTCTCCTCACCTTCCTGTTATCATCACAGATATAATAAATGTACTGCTATTCAAACGCCAGTATTGATGAAGCGTACTTGTCATGATTCGGTAAATTTGTTATGACACAATATGTTGCTCTGGTGTGTGACTTCCAGTCAGTATTGGGCTGTATGTTACTAGTAACCGTTACCGGTAACTAGCTACTTTTAAACAGTAAACTTTTACCGGTAACGCGTTACTCTTCAATACTGGTAACTTGTAACTGTAACAATTACTTTTTATTGGGTAACTGCAACTGTTTAGGCCGTTACAGTTACTTTTTTGTACTATAGTAATTTGAACCCACTGCCGCGGACATGGAGAAATTGCCATCTTGAAGTATTTTTCTCGAAACTCCTCGCTGAATAAAAAGCAAAAACAATAAAAAGCGTGGCAGCGCATTAAACAAACAAAGAATTGCCTGGTTTAGCCCACGACCGAGATTGGACGAACGAGTCAGCACGAAACCAGGAGATAAAGGATGCGGCGCCCGCGATGATATAGGGCGGCAAGCAGTGTTTGTTTCACCGACTTCGGCTCACTCTTCTCTTGTGGATACCATCTGCGGGTGTCGGTGGTCGTGCGATATGTCTCCGAGTATTCCGTCTGGGCTGTATCTGTACCCCCCACCTCCCACTCCCCTCTCCCTTCCGCTTTGTCGGATATGTCCGTGCTGTCGTTTTTACACCCAGCCGGTCGCCGTATCTTAATTCCATTTCAGTTTTCAAGGAAGCCGTCCCCATTTTGTGCAGAAAGCCGGTGCTTGTGTAACTTATTCATTCTGTTCTAAGCCGCTCTAGTAAACACGAAGGCAGGTCCAAGTGTGATTGCCATGTTCGTTGATAGCCTCAAGAAACACCCCAATAGAAGGACACTTTGTTGTAGAACCTATGCAGTGCTCCAGCCGAAGCGATTTCCCGGAAAACAGGTTTATTAAGTGAGAGAAACAGCTGTTTGGATGGCGTGTATGCGGACTGATTATGATGATTGGGGTTTTAATGGCGCAAGAGTGTATGCGAACTGGTCTTCCACAATTGACGTTTCTGACACAGACGCCGCCGTGGTCGTCGTACACTCGTAGAGCACCAGAAGGCCTCGCTTTGTCTCCTTTCCCCCTATATTCTTTCGAAGCAGTATGACCTGCTATGTTTTGGCCTGCTTCCGAGTATATTCCAGGTAATTATGTGACCATCTGTGTCCTCATTCGTTTCGGAGAGAAAAATAAACGAAAACGTTCACTGACGCGGGGCAATGGCAATTTTTTTAAAAAGCAGTTGATTCTAAGTTTTATCAAGTATGCAAGTAAATTATGCACATCAAAATCCTGAAACGACGAATGATGCAAAAAAGAAACACACTTCGGGTTTAAATTTTTCTAATTTCTAAGTCTTCCTTTTTTCTCACTATAGTGCAGCAAATAAAATAATATTGTTTTGGTCTGTGATAATTCTTGTTTACAATTTTTGTACTGTAACGATAAAGTAACGGCGTTGCTGTTTTTGCAGTAACTGTGTTACTTTTGAAGCCGGTAATTGTAACTGTAACAGAGTTCTTTTTTCCCTTAGGTAACTGTAACCGTAACACTGTTACTTTTTACTGGTAACGTGCCCGTGGCTGCTTCCAGTTATATTACTTTAAAATGTAAATTTCTTGTTAAATATCAAATTTTACTTACTTGATTACAAGCGATGGTCGTAAAATTTTTGATATTTTCGCAGAATAGCCATGTATAATTGCTCAGTTTTTTTGCAAACTCTGAATTTGTTTTCTGAAAAGTGCAATTGGCATTCATCATAACATCAGCAAAAACACTTTATCGAAATATGTCGCGAGATATGCTGTATAAAATTACGTTTATTTCATCTTTCATGCAGTTGAATATCTTCTCCTGGTCGCCCAACGAGGCACCTACACAAAGGTGAAAACACAGGTCGTCCATTATCGTTACCGCGACTGTTACAACGCGGCGCCTAAACTTGCATTTTTAAAGTAAATAAACACACAAAAAAACGGGAATTTAAAACATTCTGTTTACTCGAGTTTTATTCTTTAACTAAAAATTACTCCCCAATTTTAGGCGCACAAGCGTATGCTCGAATCCTAAAAACAAGCTTTTAACTTCAGCGGAACAAAAGATAAATGAAAGGATAAAGATCTTACTGCAAAATAGTGGCTGCTTTGGAGACTCCGTACTCCCTGACTCTTCGGGCGCTGCTGGCGACTCGGAGACTTCTGTACAAAATATAAAGGACATCATTGCCAGGAGAACAGCGAATTTGACTAAGAAGACCTTCATGACGTCCTTGATTGGCTTCTAATTTTAAGCGGCTGCAGGACAAGCTCTCCCTCCTTTTTATAGCAAACGCCAGTCGAGATCTTAGTTGCCATCGTATAAAACATTGCGAAAGGTGGCGAATACGATAAAGGTCGGCGAGGCAAGCCACGTGTAAAGTGCTTTAACCCCAGTCGACCATTCTTCGATCATCAGATCCGACTTCACTCGAGCTTCCGTGTAGCTGTGAACAGATTTCACAACGCGACAAACTGTTTTACGATACTTAGTAATAACAATTGTAGTAACAAAAACCGGCATGTGAATGAAAATTATACCTCCAGCTAATTTAGTTTTAATGTATTCTATTGACTGTGTCATAGAACATACATGAAGCCATCTAAAGGTAATAAACAAACAAGAAAATTGACATAACAAATAAACGCTGTATACAGCAGTCGAAACAAGTATTTTAGCAATACTCAAATATCCTTGCTAAATCTCGAATTAAAAAAAACACAAAAACATCAGAGCATTGCAGATATATGCTATACATATATATATATATATATATATATATATATATATATATATATATATATATATACTATATATATATATATGATATATATATATATCGGCCATAGCTCCATTCAGAAATCCCGTAGCATGACGAGAATAAACCCTGGAGAAGGGGAACAAGAGGGACAAATACAAACTCAAATCTCCAAACACAGCTAGGTGACTGGTGCGCGACCAGTCTAGGTGACTGGTCGCGCACCAGTCACCTAGCTGTGTTTGGAGATGTGTGTTTGTCCTTTGTCCCTCTTGTTCCCCTTCTCCAGTGTTTATTTTCGTCATTCTTGTCCAGCTCGCTTGCACGTTTGCATTTAATATGCATTACAATCCTGTAGCATCCCGCTTTGAACGGGTACTTTCCCCTCAGCACGCTGGTGCGCTGCGGCAAAACAAGATACACAAAATCGTTATGTTTATTTTGCGGTAGTCACTTTGCTGCAGTACTTACATCCGTGGGCGGCGAGAAGTGAACTCAACGACGCTAGCTAACCTGCCGGAACAGAGCAGGCACTTGAAAAACACTGAGAAATTTCCGCCGAGTGTTGTCAGTACCTAACAGAGATGAAGTAAGACAGAACAATATTTGACGCCATAATCTAAAGTTTTAAAAAATATGCGTAAGCCTACCGTAAAAATCTGGCCGTATAGCGGGGCCTTGGCAGTATGTAGCAGGGCAGGCACTTTGGCGCAGTTTTGGCGCAAATGGAGCAGCAATCACATCACTGCAAGCGAAATCCACGTAAAACAATTACGGCAGACGACGCCAATCTTGGCATGGTTCGTCTTAGGGCGATATCTCTGGCTTCTTTGCTCCAGGAAGGCTACGCCCGACAACTCTTTTATTTCTTCTCAGAAACACGGAAGTGACTATTTTGCTTCGGAGTGACTAGAGGCTCAAATGACAAATTTTCTCGATGAAAATGGGGGCGGAGTAGGGTAGACCGGAAGCCCACCGGAGGTGACAACACAGTGACGTTTTGTTCTCTGCCGTTTCCTCTAGAAAACGGGAGGAGTCCGCCGCTGTTCTCTTTCGGCGTGAAACCGACGGACTTTGTCTTATTTCAGTAATTGGGGCCTTTTTTGCTACCGGGAACAAGACTCGGTTGTATTTATTGGTTTTCCGAGTATTTGCCGCTTGCCAAAGACGCTTTAAAATGAATTGTGCTACCGCGTCGTCGAGAGCAACGTGGCAAGGCTGCGACGGCAATGCTTGTGTCCTTCGGGGTCGTGCTTGTTTTCCCATTTACATTTATGCAAAGAAAGCAGTGTTGGTACTCGTGTTAGTGCCGAGCCGTTCCTGCTTCGATTGCGAATGCCAGCGAAACAGCCAGCGTTGCGCTCGTCTCGGTAGAGCACGTAATGCGCCGTGTTCATGTGGGGGCACATCGAAATTGCCGTGAGCCGTGTACTTGTGTTTACACTCGTGCTAACTTCTGCAATTGAGCTACCGGCAATCCAATGTTACGACCACGGTGCGTGTAATTTTTGCCGTCGTCAGTACTCTGTTTCGTGAGTTGTTTAACCGCGTGCGGAGAGCATATCGAAAGTACGTTGATAGTCAAACTTGCACTGTTGTTTAACAATAATAATAATAATTTTATTGACAGTCTTGAGATACAAATCAGTGGTAACGGGTCCGTCAAAGCCTGTAATGGCTTGTGGGACGTGACACGGCAATGGCGTAAAAAAAAAACAGCATTGGAAATCGGAATAGAAACATACGTCACAACAACAACAAAACTACAACACACAATAATAACAGTAATAATACATATGTTTCCTTGACATATGCGCAATCGAGAGCTTACATGGCGCGTGCACAGTCATGCATAAATGCTTAGTCCGCCACCACGTCTGGGATATGTTGGAATGGATTTATGACGTGCTACGGGCGATACTTTTTTTACAGTACCTTCAACTTTCAGTTCATTCCTGTAAATTAGCTGCTGTGGAATAGGTTATGTTAAACGTACCATGAAACGATTTTGAAAATCGAATTTCATCCGTCGTACGTCGTAAAAGGTGTGAAAGGAAAAACCAAACGAAAAAAATCGAAAACCAAAATTGTTTTTTTCCACATGGAACTTTTAAAAGTAAAGCGGACTCTTTTATATCTTTATTCCTTCGACAGCTCTTTGCGATGCATCGGCGGTGCCAAAGCACGTCAGCCATATCCACGTCGCCTATTGGATAAGAGCCTATCTCACCAGCACCGCGATCATAAACAATAAATAGCCGGCGAATGTTTCTTAAAAAATTTGTTAAAGAATATTCTGATCCACATTTTGTAGCATAATGAGCGATGTGACGGAAATTGCTGAATTTAATAATGCTTGGAGCTATGCACCATCTATCGCGTGGTAAATGAAGCAAGAGAAAGATCAGAGTGCGCCTGCGCCGTGAACCTACGAGCGTCGTCTGCTGAGGAGAGCTCGGCCGCGAGCGTTGCATGCCGGTCGCGGTTCCTGCTATCCGTTGAAAAACATGACGTTCGGTGGTGATCATCGACGTGGTTGGCGTAGTGGAAGCTCATCGTTCCGCGTAGAGCGCTATCCTTGACTGAATCCTCGTCGTGTGTCGCGATGATAACCCAGCACGTCCTAGACAGGAAGATCCATCTACTCGTGCTGCAATGTTGTGGCAGCACCCTCAGGACAGCAGAAACGCACGTGTGCCATCGTGGTTGTTTACCTCGACTACAGTGGTGCTTTCTTAACATTTGTGTCCGCGAACACCGCCCGGATTTCTTATTTTGCGCATTCCATGCGTGTGCTCAAGTTCAAGATATTACTGGTGCGTAATGTATTTAAATGCGTAAATAAAGTAGGCGAATTTTGACGCGTTTTTATCACTCGACAAAAGTGATTAGTGTTAGCATTCCTGAACGCTGCTACGTTGATATATCGATGCTAAGATTACATCGTCTTTTGCAATCGTACAAAACGCGTGTGTCGAGATTTGTACTATCGGTAATGTCGCGTGTTAAAGTCGTTATCGTCTAAGACAGCCTACTGCATCTTTTGATTTTCTATTTTCATCCACTCTAGCCTGCGAGCCTGTCCTGACAAAATAAAAATTAATAAATCTAGGGCCCATAGAAAACTGTCCATTTTCTGCGACGCCAGTGAGTAACAGCACGTCCCCTCCTTTTTAGAGGCACCTCGGAAACAGCTGACAGCGGCGGAGAAGTGGCCGTCGTGCAGACGACCTGCTGCGTTGCAGTGGTTGCAGAAGTGTGAACGCACGGCGCAGAGCGGTTGCTCCGGTTGCTCCAGTCACAACGGACGCAGTCGTAGCTAACGCGCTCGTTGCAAGTGCCGGAATTACAGTTTGTGCAGTCCGGAGCTTAAAAGAAACGGTTGCAGTTTCACCGCTTGCCGTTCGAGGAACCATGCTGAAGCACGTGGTGCAGGCTCATCGGTTTGAGGGACCCCAAGTCTGAGGTCATCCGTGTATACTCGGAACATTCCGTACATTGGAGTCGCCACTACTTGTTGTCGTCCGATTCCGAGGAGGAACTGGAGTCTTCGTCGGTAGACTCGCCGCACTTTCCAACATGTGTATTGGCGTATGGTATCAGTCCCATGCTCTCGCTTTAGCACAAAATATCTACTTGAATTTCTGCTCAGCTGCGATGTCTCCATTGCTATCGCGGTGATGGAGAGGCGCCGATTCAGAGAATATGTTGGTGGCATCGGTGCCATCAGTGCAGTAAAACCCTGTGGTAAAGCTCAGTCTCCTATGCCGAGAGGACCTCCGATTCCAGTTCCAGAGTATGTCACGACCGTTAAAATAATGCCGCGGCTTGTTTTGCGGTTAGTTGGAGAGGAAGAACAACTCAGTATTTCATTAATTTTTCGTGTAGAAATTATTGAACCAAAACGAAAACAGATGCCAGTTCGGCGTTCAGTGAACATTGAATGTTTAATGTAAAGGTTATTTCGCTAAAGTAAAAAATGTCGTTTCGATGGTCCTTTTAGGCTCAATTCTTTGCAGTGCAATCTTGTTTACTTGTACAATTGCGACCCACGCTTACCTGGTATACTACGATTTTAGTGTCTTTACAGTATGCACTACATCCATCTAGTACAATTTTCTGTCAGCTCTAAATGTTTGTGCACGCCAGCGACATTTCGAATATGTATGGTAGGAGAAGTTCTAGATGGCACATATTGTCAGACAGTTAATGTAGCATGTAAGCCGTCCGTGAACATGTATGGTCCCTCCTCAGGGTCTCAGCGTGAACGGGAGCTTGACGGGAGCTTCGTAATTAACTGATGCAGGTGATGTCAGTGATGCGCCTTGTTGGAATCCATCCCAAGTCTCGGACCGGTGTTGCGCAAAGTATCTTGCTGTCGGTGCGTCACAGTCCCTGAAGGCCGGTAACCCCATGTTACCTCCCAGACATCTGTAGTTGTTCGAACCTGTCGGGCTAGCACTTCCTGCAACTTGGAGAGTTTACCAAGAGCGCATCCACTTGAAACTGCAAGTACAGCTGCCGTTTGTTACGCCTGAAATAAATGAATGAGAGTACACCGATGCTGGATGTTGTTTTATTACAAATTATTTGTTAATTTTTTTGTTACTTGCAAGTTGCTTGCCTCTCGAAGTTTTAAATAAATGTTTCTTGGATTTACTCAAAGGACACATTGGAGCACCTCATTCACTAAATATGGCCACTTAGAGGTGAATAACCTGAAGAGATGGCCTTCACTCTTCAACAGGTTTTAAAGCTCCCTATTTCCCATGGATCATGACCACCAATTAGGGCTGGGATGACCTGGGCAGGGTAATGACTAAAACCCTCTAGGTCTCCTTGCCACGCTGTCGGGGCAATCAGGCCAAATACATATTGCGCAAAATGCGAGAGTTCGTCAGACATCGGAGCGTTAAAATATGTTCGCAAAGGCCAATAGTATAGAAAAGGTCGTCAGCGACTTTGAATCGCATTATTCCCGAATACAGGGACGAAGATCGACCTGGGAATGCATCGCACGAAAGGCGTTCTCTAGCTACGAGGGACGAGGAGAGCCACTTGCTCGTCGCAGCGGTATGCGCCGAGAAACTGAGGAGAGAAGGAGGAGACGAGGGTTCGCGCAAGGGTGGAGCAAGCCAACGAGTCAGAACGCCGAGCTCTTTTCGGAATGACCTTTGCTTGCACTGAGCTTGTCGAACCCGTTAAAACGCGGAACGCTGGCGTCTGGCGTTTGGCTCTCGCATCCGAACGCGTTCGACGAGTGCAGTGGAGACAAAGGCATCTAGACTTGCGGACTACTCACTAATCATTTGAACCAGAAGCTCAGCGTTCTGACTTCCCCTCGAGCTCTTCGTCTTAAGGGCCGCCCACACCAATAAACGGCTCTGGCCCACACTGGCGAGAAACGCGCGCGGCGCGCCGATCGCGTTGAAAACGCGTTCAGCAAAAGTCGGTTGAGCGCGTGAAATCATGCGTTCGCTCGAATGCTTCAAGAGTGCGCGAGGCCTCCTGTGCTGTCACGTGACATTCGCCGCGATCGGCGTGCCACGCGCGTTTTCTCGCTATACTTCGTTTCACCTTCCGTCCAGACGCAGCGGATGCTACGGGGAACGGGACCAATCAAGCAGCGTCAAAAGTGCAAATCACTAGGCTTGTTCTGTTTATGATTGGTTCAGCGATGAAAAACACAGACAGAAACATTACGAACACCATGACGGTGCCCTTTTGACGCTGTCTGATTCGTCATATAATCTCGTAGCATCGGCTGCGTCTGGACGGAAGGTGAAACGAAGTATAGTGTGGGCGGCCTTTCATCCTCTCCCTCGATTTCTCGGTGCATTGTCGGTCGTGACGCCGCTCTGATTGCAAAGGCGTGGACGGTAGCAAAGCGTTTTTTCACCCGAGACGCTATCTGCGACAGCGTCTCGGGTGAAATAGATGCTTTATTCCAGAGAATCCGCGCTGATATAGATCTCGGAGGGGGCGTAGTCCCTCGACTGATAACTGCGTGTGCGTGACTGTGCACTACGTCACATCTTCCTTTTTTTCTTTGAGTTTAATTATTTCACGATTACACTGTCGTTTCAGCTTCGGTCCGAGCGCGGCCGATGTCATGAGCCGAATGACCAATCAACGGCGAAAGAGGCACAACGTCGTGGCGTGCTCTCGCAGTTGATAGACCAGCCAGTACTCGCAGTCTCTCTGTGTGCTCCTCCGCCGGCTTGTCCTATCAAGCGTAGAAACACGCCATGACACTGCGCTTTCTGATTGGCCCTTCGGTTCGCAATAACAGCCGCGCTCGGACCGAAGCCTGAAACGAAGTATAGGACTCTGGCATCGGGTATCTTTTTTGGTGGTTGACGCAATCGGTCACTTGCGCGTAGTTGTGGTTCTGGTCTCTCCGATCGTTCTGGGGGGTCTATCGTTGCCCTGGGAGGTGGTGGTGGTGCCGGCCTGAGGTGTTCTCTTGTCCGCTGCAGCCGTTGTCCCTCCTCAGTTTCCACGATGTACGCTCGCGGGGTGTTTGCCGTTTGTACGACCTTGGCAGGGGACCACGTCCTTGTGGGCACGTTGTACATTGTGACGGGAGAGCCAACAGGAAGCTCTTGTAGTGATTGTGTCCCTCTGGTTGTAGAAGGAACGTTGCTTCTGTCTGATGTTTTGAAGACGCTGGCATACCTCCTTGGGTGGCACGATCCTGGGCTGTAGGTGGCTGGCTGGCACCGGGAGTAGCGTTCTGGTCTGGCGGCCCATTAGTCGCTGTGCAGGAGATTGCAGAGAAGAGTCACGAGGAGAGTTCCTCCATTCAAGCAATGCGGCACAGAACCCAATGGTACCGTAACGATACCTCCTTAGGAGCTTTTTAGCTTCTTGTACAGCGCGTGTCGGCCATTCCATTGGAGCGAGGATGGTACGGACTAGAACAGACGTGCTGCATGCTGATCTTATACCGACAAAGTCCTCGAACTTGTGACTGCTGAATGGTGGCGCGTTGTCGGTGCATAGTTGCATCGGGAAGCCATGTGTTGCAAAGATGTCGGCCAAGGCTGCTATCACCTTGTCGGCTGATGTCGTCCTGCACCGCTCTGATTTAAAAAAAGAACGAATAAAAGTCAACAACAATCAAGTAGTCGGTGCCTTCGTGATGGCAAAAGTCGGCTCCTACAAATTCCCAAAGTAGAGATGGGACATCGCGGTTTAGCAGTGGCAGCCTTGCATTTCTAGGCCTGTACTTTTGACAGGTTTGACAGCGTCGAGCTACTTCCTCGATGTCGCTGCTTATACTCGGCCAAAAGACTACGGTTCGAGCACGTGTCTTCATCTTTTCTGCTCCAGTGTGCGCGGCATGAGGACGAGCAGAGTACGTCGCTACGCAGGCTGGCAGGAATGATGAGGCGGTTGCTCCGAAACACGAGGCCATCTTGCGTGTGCAGCTCATCGCGGACGCTCCAGTAGCTGCGAAGCTCTGGAATGACGTCTGCCTTGTTGTCAGGCCACTGCGTGCTTGTACTGGCGAAGTGGGACCATGACTGGATCTCGGTCTGTTTCTTGCCGGACTCTGACCCAGGCGCCTGTCAGAAACTTGAGAGGCGATGGCGTTAATACTGGAAATGCGCACACTGCTCCTCCAGCTTGGCTGTATTCGGAAAGTACTGGAGCTTTCGCGAGGGGCTTCGCGCAGTGCTTCGAAACGTGCTCGATGCCAGTCTTCCCAAACCCATGCGACATTCTTTTTCAAAAGTCCTCGAAGTGGAGCTGTTAGTTCTGACATGTTCGGTATAAAGCGGGAGACAAAATTCACCATAAGGTCTGTAGCTCCTTCCGGTTGTGCGGTGCTTGCGCTTGCAGAATGTCTTCCAGCCTCCCTATATCAAGGCTCAGCCCGTCCCGTGTAAGAACATGTCCGAGATACTTGACAGCTGTCTGAAAAAACGGCACTTCTTGCTGTTCAGTTTGAGGTTGTGCTCTCGACATCATTGTAGTACCTTTACTAGGATTTTCATCGTGTTCGTCTTTAGATCCTCCCAGACGAGGATATCATCCATGACTACTGCGACGCCTTCAAGACCCTCTAGTACTTTGTGTATTGCACGTTGAAATATTTCGGGTGCTGAGGAAATACCAAATGGCATGCGTAGGAATCGGTAACGACCATACGGCGTACTCATAGTGCAGATTTTGGAGCTTTCTCGTCAAGTTTAACTGCCAGAAACCTGAGGCGGCATCTAAGGTCGAAAAGTGCTGTGATCCGCTGAGTGAGAGAGCGATGTCTTCTAGCGTACACTCTAATCATGGTAACCTTTGTAAAGGTGCACGTTTTCACATTTTTGTGCACCTATAAGTTAAAGGTTACACAAATGTAACCTTTGCTAATGTAACTTTTGTAAAAGTTACAGTGGCAAAGGTTACCTCTAATTACTTATAGAAAGGTTACAATCTCGTTAGCATTGTAACCTTTATAAAGGTATCTGCCCGCCAGAAAGTTATAGGTAACTTCCATGTGTTCGTGTAACCTTTGAGTGAAGCAACAGCTGGAATAAGAAATCCTTTTATTAAAAATGGCATTTTTGGCGAAAATTCACAAAAAGCATCCTGCTCGATTGTGATTTGACCCGTACAAAAATAGGACAACCCATAAAATAGTGAAAAACTAGAGAACAAAAAAAATACTGTAATATACAAAAACGGCAATTGATTCCGAAGTATCACAATATACATAATCACAAATTCCCGAGTCTGGGATACATCAATAAAAAGCTGTGATATAAATTACGTCCATAATGTAAAGGCACTATTATCGTAAGCGGTTAGCAGGTATCGTAGCATATATGCATCACAAAGAGCGCTGTTGAACGGTGTACAAAGCACTTTAGAATCTAAGGCCATATTATATCAGTGCTAGCCGCACACAAAAAAAGTTGAAAATTCGCTTAAAGAAAGCAAATAAACTCACGTTAAATCTCACTTCGACAGAAGCTTCGGCTTAACCAGCATGGCCTTTACATCTATATAGTTACGAAACCACACTGGCACTCGTACAACAGAACCGAACAGGAAAAAAATGACTTATGTAAAACGATGTGTAAACACAGTTTAGCTGCTGTACGATAGACATAATGAACATAAAATACAAGTGCTAAAAAATAATTCAAAACTGTAACTATAAAGTACATCACAGTTGTTAAAGGGAAACTAAATTAAGAGCTCTGAAATGGATATATAGGCAGCACGGAAAACACAAGTGTATGAGCTATAGAGTTGTTAATTTTTTTATGGTCTCTTACCCTATATTATAACACATGAACCTGTTAGTAAAACCTAAACCATGATTCGGTAGAATAAGGTGAACTTAAAGTGAACGGCACTTTAAAAATGACAACATTCACTGCAAGACAAGAAAAAGTATTCTGCGATTCAGAAGAAAGAAGTCAAGGAACCAGACGACATTTACTTCCCCATCTCAGGACGCAACCTATTTTTAATGGTATTTGCTTTCGAAAAGTTAACACAAATTGTTCTTCTTCAACATAATGAGCAAATTTTTCAGCCGGTTCGTGAGCAGTCCACGGGGCACTTTTGTGTCAGGTAGAGTTATCTTCTGCAGTAAGACGAGCACCGTTGAGAACGCTGGTGGGTAGTCAAGGTTCTTAATGTAGTACGTCAGCAGGCAGAAAATCAGAGCTCGCTCTAGATTTCCACCCGAGATCCAGATGACTTCTTCAGTACTGCCAGCATAAACGCAAGTGCGTTCAGCGCAGTATATATACACATGAGGTGCTGTGACTTGCAGGTTATTAGGCATTGCATTCTGTGGAATGGCAGATTATATTCCATGAGCATCCAGTAATCAACAAAGTTCCCCGCATAAGTGAAATAAGTGTCGCACAAAACAGTCTTTGGAAGAGCATTTAGATATCACTTAACCTTCATTTAAATGAATCTTAAAGCACAAAAATGCACTGGATGTCACAAAAACTAATAGATGGATGCATGAAAATAATTCCACAAACCTCGTTGATGAGTGTGTGCCTAGAATGGCCTTGTAAATGCTTGCCAATGTCGACGAATGTGCATTCCCGTTCTTCTTTATGTGAAAACGCTTCCACCACCGCTTTCACCTTTTTCTCCAGGTCCCCAACCTTGCACTTAAATCGGAGTTCGACTTCAATGCAGAGCTGAGAAAAGTTGGTACAAGGAAGTAAAATCAGTCATTAATTGCAAATCAGACATCCCTGAAGAAGAGGTGGTGCAATGAAATGAAATGACACACACACACATATATATATATATATATATATATATATATATATATATATATATATATATATATATATATATATATATATATATATATATATAGATATATATATATATATAAGGCTAGGCGTCGATTAAATACTATTAACTCGATTATATCGCCACCCTATATATAGATTATATTATATCGATATATATCAGTCTCGTATATTTCCATGCATATTAATATATGAGATATAAATAAAAATTGCATCTTGTATGTTTATATATATATTTAGCTAGAATATGTATAGACGACAGAATAACTATAGTATGAGATCAGACTTCGATATACAGTAGAGAATAGTTCAGAGACACTATCACTCGCAGATTACTACTTCAGCTCCATGAGACAGAGATGTATCGTATGATATATCTCCGAGATGGGCGGCTATCCGTAGAGATAGCGCCACAGTATGTCTCTGCAGCGCTAAACGGACACTCGCACGTCGCTGAAATCGCTAGAGACATGTAGAGAGACTTTCTGCACTTGTATGATAGTATACATATATCGCCCGATACAGTATACCTGTAGAGATATATATATCACCTAGAGATAGCAGATCATAGATGTGTAGATCGTCCATATATATATATAGAGAAAGACATTTATATATATGTATATAAATATGGTATCGTCAGATATTGACCGATATATACCGGTTAAACAAATTATATCGCGATTAGAGCATTAGATCGATATATATCGGTAGGTATATATAGAGCAGATAGCCAGACCTAGAGATATATATATATATATATATAGAGATTTCTCGCAAAAGAGACTATTGATATCCTTCATGCTATCACATACCAGAGACGAGAAAGATAGATCTATAAATCGGTAGATCGGTTCATATACAGATTGAGCAGATAGGCAGAGCTATGACCTAGATAGCCACAGAGATTAGAGATCTATATATGATCGAGATCGCTGATAGAGAGCAGAATATTAGGCAATGCCGAGTTTTTGTGTTCTTTTAATATTCGTAAATAAATATGCACTTACAATGCTTTCTAACAAGAAATATTGAGGCAAAGGATCATCGTGACGCTTGCAGCGATCTTCGTAAGTGACCTCAAGAAGGCATTTCATTCTTTCTATATCCAGTGCCACGGTGCTCTGCACTGATGACTCAGTCGAGCAGGCTGGATTGCATGTTAAATAAAGCATGGTCCATGCATACATCCATTCTGTAGCCAAGCAAGAAATATTTTCCTCGTGCGCGGAATACAGCACCAAGAACTTGTCATGCATAAATAAGCCCATAAGCATCGAAAATATGAACGGAATTCTAGAACTTACGTCTTGAACACTTATATAGCGATACACTGAAGGCTTGCGTAAATCAAGCATTAAAAGCATGCACGGTACCACTTTTCTCAAAGGCATGTGATCTGGCAGTAATTAGTGGTAAATTATTATCGTACCGGTAAAATGTAAACTTAAAAATCAGAAAGCAATAAAAAAAATCTGCATCGAACTAGCGGTTCATTTAGGACACAGTGATTGGCTATTAAGGCGCGACTTTCAGTAAAATAACGGGATTTTTTAATATATATTTGCGAGCATGTTGCGCCCACCAACCTTTCGAACAATCAGGATGATACGGCTGTTGCACTTCACTCGGTCCATTTATCCCTGTGCCAACTATTGGTAGAATAGGTGGCACAGTAAGTCCTTGCTCTGTGTCACCTATTGGTAGAATAAAAATAAATAAATAAACGTGACGGAATAATTGCACAACAAAACGAGATAATTGTTTGTCCTACACCGTTCATTCTGCACCACACCTTAAACGAGCAGGATGTTTTATTTCTTGACTAAAACAGGGATATATGCCTATATCAATTCTGCATGCCACACATTAAATATTTTCTTGTACCCTGAACGTAGTGCGAAAAGTTTCGGTGCAAAAGCCATTCCGCAAGGAGTGATAAGACGTACAGAGTTACAAAATTCAGTTACCAAAAATAATAATACCGCAGCCGTGCATTGCAAGCTTGCGCCTAGTAAAATGCACAAAAGCACGCATATCCCCACCGCGCGCGCAAGCATGTAAATAGGCAGTAATTAGTCGTGCATTACCACCACACCGTTCACTGACGACACTAGACAGCTACGGCAGGGCTCATCTACAGGCATTACACATAAAAAGAGCTAAATCGACACAGAGTGCCACGAGGACAGACATGCGCTCGTATAAAACGGCTCAGAATCATTTTGGTCCTAAATGCACACAAATAACGAGCTTTGAAAATGAGAGCTCGCACGTCGCTACTGCAACGGTTCCGCTAGGAAGAAACGTCACTTACCCAAATCGGTGATTCTTCCGTGAATGCTTGGGCAGTGATTGCAGAACTCACAACGAATCTTTGCCGCGCTTTCGTCTGATGGGCACACGACGACGTAGCGCTGACAGTCACACAAAGGCTCCCTGCAACTGCCGCGCAGTACACCCCACATGTCCCTGCTGGTTAGCGACATAACTGCTTCCGTGGTTTGTCGAAACAGACCGAGAGTCTTCCAACTCGCTCCGAACAGAGTATTGGCGCAAGAAATGTGCCGCCAAAAAATGGCGCTCAAACGGCCCGGGCGCACGCGAGACAGCCGCGACAGCGGTTACTCATTCCCGCTTCCCAGCATGCAACACCGCTAAGCAACTCAGGCTTTCACAGCCATTGTTCTTCTTTGCTCTTCTTTTTATTGCGAAAGAATGCTGCCAGCAAGGCGTCCGAAAAAAAAAAGAAAACATCGCCTGATGAGAGTCCCTCTTTCACCAGGAGAGGGAAACAGCAGAGGAGCGCGTCGACAAGGCCACCAAGGCTCCGAGGTTTCATTTTTATAGTTTTAGTTTTAACGCGAAAGAAGTAGAGTGCATAGGTTACTACGTTATTCATACGTTACTGCACAAAAGTTACATGGCTCTAATTCTCATGGTAACCTTTGCATCGTCAAATTTTGGCTGTTGTAACCTTTAGTCACCGCAAGAATAACGAAAACACGAAAAATAAACGACTTGTAACCTTTATTTTATAGGTTACTCACTACTAAAAGTTACGTTAAAGGTTACCATGATTAGAGTGTAGATACGCCAGCCCACTCTTGAGGCGATTCTAAATTTGTTGACACTTTCACAGCCCTGCGCACGATCTCCGCAGCCCAGCACGTGCGTTTGTGTCACTTAGGAAGGCGAGCAAAGCACGCGCCATACGCACAAACACTCAAAATGGTACCGACCAGACTTTCTGGCGTCTCAGCTAGTCTCAACCAACGGTACTTCTAAACGGCTGTTTATATCTTTGGCCATAGGACGCGCTTTACAGCGCTGTCACATAGCCGGTGCGCGCGCGCGTTCCATGCACGAGGGCCATGCCCGTAGGCGGAGCACGGCCGCTACATCACCCTCTCCCGAGCGCGGGAGAGGGTGAGCTAGCGGCCGTGCTCAGCCTCACGAGAGCGGAATGAGCCCTCGTGCATGGAACGCGCGCGCACCGGTAGCTGTGACAGCGCTGTAAAGCGCGTCCTATGGTAAAGATATAAACAACCGTTTAGAGTGCGTTGAATGACTGCCTTCATAGCTCTGTGGCTAGCGCGTCTGCCTGCTGATCAAAGGGTCAACGGTTCGAATCCCAGCCGGCGCCGGTCTTTTTTATTTATTTATCGACCCGCGGCGTAAGAGGTTAGATAGCCAGATAGATAGATAGATAGATAGATACATAGACGAAAAAGTGCGTGAAGTATCCAAAGAATGCTATTCGCATTAATATTCGCATTAATATAAGTGGCGCGAGCCGTTTCAATTATGTATAAAAGTAGTCCTTGTTCAGCATTTTAGTTCAGAAAAGAAACAAATGCAGTTTATAAAGTACGGAAACAAGAAATGACTCGTCGACATACCCGCCACCAAGGCGGTGGAAAAGGCGGCGCATACTAGAAAGATGCAGTGGGCTCAGGCTCCGACGGGCAGCGAGCGTAGAAAGGTCCCGGATGTACGCGGCGGTGCTGCAGTCGAGGATCCGACCGGTTCCGAGCGTTCTGAAGGCCTTCGGCGAGCAGCTTTGGCTTGCGGTTTGGATTTTTGGCGGTATGGCAGCGCGAAGTGGCTTCCGTTCTGAACCGATCTTTACCCCGTGTTTGCTGTCGTTTGTGGCCAATGAAGTGTCATGCCGAATTAGTGTTTAATCGCGCAGCAAATGCAATGCGAGCCGCCCTGGCTGCCCGCTTCATAGAGCCTATCCAGAACATGCTTTAGTGGCGCCCTCTCAAGCCGTCGACACGGAGTGCGGAAGCCTTGACCGCTCGCTGAGCTCACTACCCCTCGTCTAGTTCACGGCCACTGAAGCAACCAAGGACGTCATAAAGGAGGTTAGTTTTTGCTTGTTTTTGTCATTTTAATTTACCTATAACTTTTAAAATAAAGTAAAACACGATTACATAGTCGGCATAAACAATGTTAAACAAGCAATAAATAATATAAATAAAAAGAACACTGATGCATAACACGTTATAAGTGATTAACGCGATTTTTCTGGGCAGGCTGTTCCATTCGGGGATGGCAAGAACCAGAAGGGCAGTTTTTAAACAAGTTAGTGCGGGCAAAGATGGGCGGTACTTTAAAATGATGATCTACGCGAGACGAAATACGATGAGCAGGCAAATGAATGAAGTCCTAAAGGGAGATGATCCATGATAGAGCTTTTGGAAAAAGGACATGCGAGCAATATTTTGAGAGAAAAACGGGAGAAACACACCTGGGAATCGCTTGTTCGTGCTAACTGTGTCCAAATCTGTACGTATGCTCTATTTTATGTAATTATTGTCGTCTATAATCTCTTTGCCTAAAACAGGTAAATTTCACTGACTTTCCGTAAAATTATTATTTATTTTCTTCGATCACTTAGACCTCATTTAATGACACATGACGCCGATGCCGCAGCTATAATCTTAAGGAGGTTTGTATGATCACTACACGAAGAAAATGATCACTTAGAAAGCTGCGGCAATGCATGCCGTCTCAGGTGTATTATGTATACAATCATCGAGCAAGGCGCGCTTCACTGCCGTGCACATCCGCGCCGTGGGAAAGAGCACTTGACTGCCAGAGAAACGGTACGTGTTGGGATCACACAGATGATAATAATAATAATAATAATAAGTTTTATTTCCATTGCGACAATGGGGGTGACAAGGGAAAAAAGCTGAGCAGTCAGCTTGACAGGTCCCGGTCACCCTACAGGTGCCGCCAGGGGGCATAGGCGTAAAAGAAACGAATCTAAAAAAAGAGCTGTGCACCGCCGCTTGAGCGCTGTTACGCTAAAGAATCAACCGTACGAACACGTAAAAAGAATCTACTAATGTTCCCTTTGTTTTATAAATATGCTATGAAGTTTCAAAAAACAAAGTGGGGTATCCGGTGGCCGAGTTATGGAGGGCAAGAAGGGGAGGTGTGAGAATCGCTCGCTTCGTCCAGGGTGAGAAAAGGGCAAGGATGTTCAACACGCAGCCAATTAGCATCGATATGCCCGCAGCAGAGCCACAACGGCACTCCGCCTCACTGTGAACACTAAAGAAGAAAAAAATGCGTTTACCGTAGTTCACAACCGCGAAGTGCCGCATTAATGAATCTTTCCTCGATATGCAGCTCACTTACTGCTGACCTTGTTTCTAAGCATTCGTCCGTGCCAAGTATAACCCGCTCCGATTTTCGGAACCTTTCGAGTTCTTTTGGGGCTCCAAACAATCTCGCCTTTTTTCCTCCTGACCTTGAAGACACACACTCAGTGCTGCAGCCATGGGACGCAGCAGTGTTTTTGTCGCTGCTTGTTAGCCATAAGGGAATCGGGCATGGCACATTGAGCTCGACGCAATGGGGACAGGATGCAGTGAAGCTATGGTAGACTTGTGAAGACCCTCGATGTAGCACTTCTTCCTTTACCTTCCCTGCCATGCAGGGTGGCGCTGCTTTCCGCGTATCGAACTTGTCGACGGCTCTCCACCCCGCTATAATAACCGACTCCAGGGGCCCTATGTTGCTCTTTTTGGATTCCCACGGAGACTAGGGAGAAGGAAGTGACATCAACAGCGCAGCAAACGCAGATTGGATGTTGATTGGTGAGGGACGCTCATGACGAATACCCGGAGAAAGAAACAAAGAAAAAGTGAGCTTTGTTTTCTTCTGCAGAAATTCGTCATCAGCGACTCTCACCAATCAACATCCAATCTGCGCTTGCTGCGTTGTTGACGTCACTTCTTTCTCCCTAGTCACCGTGGGAGTCCAAAAAGCGCAACATAGGGCCCCAGCTCCGCAAACTGGATCACTGAGTCACCTTCGCAAGCGCGATCGTCACACCTCCACCTTCTAGCCCACCATAGCCGAGTGGGCTAGCGCACACCAGCTCGGAGCACGTGGAGCCAAAGATCGCGCTGCAAAACCCAGAGATCCTGGGCTCAATCCCCACGCCTGCCCGTTTCGATCTGGATGAGCATCACGCCGGCGTGCAGTCGTGTATCACCTCAGCGTGGTGCGCGTTAAAGACCCCAGGATAGCGGTGCACTGCACGGCAGCTACGGTTGTGACACCAGACGCCCATTGAGGCTGATTAACTTCCGGCTGTCTAAGCATACACACAACACAATTATTTTCAAACGCAGAGAGATGCAGTGAGACAAAGTTAATGCAGTGAGACAAACTTTGGTAACCATGCACTCCAAAAAAAAAAAAACTTTTTCTGCCGAACGCGGAGACGGTTAATTACGGCGAACAATAGAAAAGTACCAGCGAATGACCAAGCTCAAAATATAAATACCACCCCGCCGAAAAAAAAAATGCGACATGCTCAAGAACAATGAGCATGACATTTCACCCTCATCCCCGCGTACACCCCCCCCCTTTTTTTTTTTTTCTTTAAATTATATATACTGTAAAACCCTTAATGTTCGCGAGCCCTTAATTTTCGCGAATTTCGCGAATTGAAAAATTCGCGAAATTTAAGGGCACGCGAAAATTTCGATCTTTAAGAATTTCAATGCAGGCATCTGGAATTTGCGAAATTTAGTGGCCGCGATTCTGTCCTTTGTGACCGATTCGCGAGAAATAGGGGCCGCGAAATTAAAGGGTTTTACAGTACTATATGTTTTTTGTGTTGTTTTTTTTTTCATTTGCAGGGCGGATTTTTTTTTCTTTTTTTGTGCGGCGATGGACCGTTTGCGCTGAAGTTTTGAACAAACTGTGGCGCCCTCGTTTTGGGTAGTACAAGCTCACCTGGTTGGGACTCCCACTATTGTGGCGCCTTCGCCGTGATTTTTTTCCTTCTGTGTAGTGCAGAAGAACGGAAAAACACCTTTGGACGTCCGAAATCGGCTACATTCAACGCCGCAAGACAATCGAAAGTTCCGGATTCATGCCACCACCGCTAGGGTACGCGTCTCGTATCTCTAAGTGGTGACGTTAGAACATCTGGCGTCCCGACGTTTTTGTTTTTTCTTCCCCTTTATGTTTCTTTGGGACGCGTGATACGGCGTTTCTTGGTTCACGCTCTTATCGTCCTAGCTTTGGCCTGTGCTTCGACGGCGTTAGCATTTTTCGTTTCTTTCTATTTTCCTCGTTATCGTGTTCCGCGCCAGAGCAGGCACGCTTCTATATGTGTGGCAGTTTGAGTCGCTCAAGTTTGTACTACCCAAAACAAGTCCTAACAAGTCATTTTTCGCAGCGCCTCCTGGGCAACGCAGGATGCCAATATTGGCTGTCCCTGTGTCTCTAGAAAAGTGGACACACGGTTGTGGTTTAAATTTTAGAGCACTGTAGTCTGTCCGCCTGTTGATCGAAGCCTTCGGACAACGAACAGATCCCAGAACATACCTGGCTTGTCTTACGTCCCACCTAAAACCCTGACGAACATAGCTTGAACCAGCTTTTTGATCCCTCGAGATCTCATTAGAGAGGGGTGACCCAATTTAGTGTTATCCGACCGGCAGCCACTGACGCAACACAACCGGGTTTGACATCGAGATGCGTGACCCGGTGACGCAGGAAGGGGGTGGGTGGGCTCCAGGCCTGAACCCTCATGCCCTCCTCCCAACCCCGAACAGTTTCCCGTACTCTCGATCGATGCGACGAGCACGCGGACGCCCCGCGGCTCCAGCGCGCGGAGCGCGATGAGAGCGCAGGTGGCCTGCGAGCTTCTTTTTTTCTTTTCCACACAGCTCCGCTGCCCTGCAGTGAAGTGACAGCCGCGGGGGCCGAGAGGGCTGAGAGGAGAAGCGGAAGGGCTGGTGGTGGGAGGGAGGAGGGGGCCGAACAGCACACCATCCGAAATTCGATTATCCTCGGAGACGCGGGAACGGGCGCGCACGCACGCTCGGCTCGGGGTTCGACGGGGGAGGCTCGTGTCTTGGGTCGGTCGGTGCGTCGCTGGTTGCGCGCTCTCGGACCGCCGGGCTGCTGCGTCGTCCGGTCCGCCCACCGGCGACGGGGAAGTCGTGCGCTCCGGAAACGGGGTTCGTCGATGGAGTGGCCGGCGTGGGTTGTTCTGGGCCCCGAGGGTCACGTAGTGCGCTTGGGTGTGCGCCCACACGACTGTACTCTCTCTCTCTTTCTTTCTCTCTCTCTCTCTCTCTCCGTCTTTTCCTCTTTCTCTTATGTGAAGTGGCGAGTAGACTGCAAGTTCTACTAGCATCGTGAAAAAAAAAGAAAAAAACCACAGAGGTTTCGACTGTTCAATATTTATTTAGTTTATGTATTTATTTAACATCACTTCAAGGTGCCCTGCTAGGGCACGAGAAGGGACACAATATTTATTGAATAGAAAAAATAATTAAGCAGTGCAACGAAACCCGGCGACAAAGCACGATGTTTTGTTTTGTTGTTGTTGTTTTTTTTGTACGCACCCAAGAATAGACCGATCACTGGAGAAAATGAGAACGCTCGCACATGCGCGAGAAGTCACCAATATGACAATCATCAAAAGGAAAAGCCCTTTTTTTGCATACTATAATACAAGGCAACGATGGCGACGCTAATAAGTATAACAGTACGTCCTGACACATGCTTCAGTCTTGAGGACAGAAAAATAATAATTCATAAGCTGACTTGAATTGATATGCCCCGAAGTGCAAGTGGGGATGACGCATGCCCTTCTTCGTTGCGAGTCTATTCATCGTAGATATGTAATGTTTAGAAATTAACTAGGAATTGTTTTTGTTGTTGTTGTTGCTGTTGTTCTACATTTTGTCATGTTGCAGTTCTACGATGCCAGGGCTCACTAAGTTCACCCTAGTTCACGTCCTGCAAATCGTGTACCGATGCGCGGCCTGTGACCTACACTCTAAAACAAAATCTGGTCGTAAGGGAACCGTCAGGGGTCTTTTAAGCTCATTTTGGTGCGAGAAAGTTCTGTATCGCCCGGTTGTCTTTCCAGTGCGCCAGGGGGCGATGATGCTTGAGGTGAAATAAAGCGCTGGATGAATTTTATAAACAAGCACCGCCAGGCTGGTGCACGCTGGGACTCACTTCAGTCCAAAAATGGCGGAGCGTCGCCACCAATCTAGTTTGTCGAGCCGGTGCGGCGTCGGCATCTACAGTAGACCAATAGGAGCGTGCTCGCAAACCGCGGCCCGTCGCCGGCATCCAATAGGAGCTCCTGCGGCAAGATTAAACGATGGCGGTATTTGGATAAGTCAGGATATTCCGCGCTTTGGAAGGTGAAACAGTTCTTCACGAGCTGAAAGAGTTCTCGGGGCGTCAAAGAACCTTTCCAGAACGTATACATTTTTAGAGGGTAACATGGGATGATTCCAAGTTTCTCCACATGACGAGTGGAGGCTGTAGGATAAGCGAATTCACAGCCCACATTTCCGTGGCTGTCAGAAGACGAAACTGTGGTTTCGTTTTTTAAGCGTGAAGGTTCGTCTCCAAATGATGCGCCGACGCCGCAAAATATGCCACAAAGTTCACCTAACAAAAAAAAAAAGTATATCAGCTTCTCATCAGTCTGGCAGTTTGGAAACGGCTGTACATAAGGGCCGCCCTTTTGGTGATCCCGGTGAACCGATATTGCAGACGGCATTTCAATAAATGTGAGACTGGTGCGAGAGCGTGGCTTCACCGAAAGGATTTCGTTTGCGCGAGAACACGTGCCAAATGATCAACGAGATCAAGCCCCATCCTCGCGCCAGCAGCTTTGACAGCGTTGTACACCAAGTATATAACAAAAATTAGTTTCGCTTAGATTTGTTTTTTTTAATACGACTGGTAGGTGTAGTATAACCAAAACTTCAGAAACCGCGGTCATACAGCTAATACATCCTACAAAAAACAGCCTCCAGACAATGTCTTGTTTCTTCCTGGTATGAAGTGTCATATTAGACGCGCAACCACTCTCTGCAGACGTGTGTATGAAGCTAACATGTTTCTAACATGCATGAGGCGTGTAATTCCGCCTTCATGTCTACACCGCCTGTCGTTTGTTTGATGTATATATGAGCAGTCGGTTAAAGCTGACAAGCGTACTGAATCGCTGTCCTGTCCGCGTCGGCTTTCAGGCTCAGTTGTATTGGACCTCATAGAACACCAAGACCAAAGCACCACGACCTTCTAGATTGTCGTCAGAGTTTCCTTCTAGAGCCACTACCTGGATAAGAAACAGAGTCGGGGTGTTTCATTCAACGACGTTTTACCGTGAGGGCTGTCACATGGAGATCCGTTGCTGGGATAAGTGAGCAAGTTGTCAAACCGGTCACCGGTAAAGTACTTCACGCATCAAAGCACGAAGACAAGAAACCTTCAGGCTTCGACAAGTGTGACGAAGCACGCGCCAATTAGCTCGTGTTGAATCCAGATACCCATTTCGCTCAAGAGCCTTTGTTTAGAGATGACTAGAAATATGCTTAATGTGTGTTCCAAAAACAAAACTGGGGAGAGGAACCTTCAGAAATAAGGGTCCATATCACATGAGCGAATTACATTTTCGCAGACAGCAATCGTTTGAGCGAATCATCGTTTGAGCGAATCGACGTTTTAGCGAATGACGTATCACTGGGGCGCGTGTTAATCCACCCGCCCCCTTCGTTCACGCCGCTTCGCGGCGACAGTCTGCGGCGGCTGATTACAAAAATGTAAACCCACCTGGCCCACCCGTACGCGCGCCGCTTCGACGGCGGCCAGCTATTTGCTAAAGTGTCTTTCAATGAAAAGTCGGGGGCGGGACTTCGTTTGCTAAAACGTCGCTCGACCAACTGAGTGGCACCCCAGAAATAAGTGGTTTGCATTTTCATCTTGTAAACAGTAAATTCTGAGAGCGTTCGGCGCCTTATGATTATGAATTAAGGCCCGTTTACACTCTTGCAACCGAGTACGACCGAGGAGACGAGATCTCTGTAAACTTCCTAAGATGTTTCAGGACGAGGGAACACACTGGCATTGTGGCGCCATCTATGCGGTGACCCTGGAACTGCATTTCACAGGAGCGAAAGCTTTACGGGATTTCCGAGGTCAAATTTGCGTAATACCCATAAGAAAGGCTCGATTTATAACATTGACAAAAGTTTTTCGAGTCAAGAAAGAAAGGATAATGCGCGAGAGAAATAAACAATATGCCGGACCGCCAAGTTTACACTGCTACCCAATAGATGGCGTCAGTTATGTCCCCTGGTTGTAAGAAGTTTTAAGGAACCCAGCTTTTAAGAGGTCGCAAGAGTGTGAACGGGCCTTCACCTTGAACTAAGGAAACCGGAACCCCAAAAGAGCAGCGGATCACTCACTAGCTGTTTGTAAATTTCCCTGCAAGAATTCAGTGGACTAATTCATTAGCTACCTACCGTTTTTTTTTTCTTTTCTTGGGAGGCCTAGAATATACCGTTTTTTCACGAAATGTCTTTGAGTTCCATTACCACGTACAACGTTCACTTTTATTTTATTACAACAATACCAAGTTTCGACAAGTGCCTTACCGAAGAAATGCATCGTTGGTCAAGATCTCCAATCCTCATAAAGACAATTGTTTTCTTCTTTTTCTTTTCGTTTGTTCTTTTTTTTTTTGCAACACTTGTTTTTACGGTGTTTATTGCCCGTGGTTTTGATTGAAAAGGAAAATAAAACAAAAAGAAACCGTTGCGTTACGCAATCACGTAGCAAAACGGGTCCCCGTGGGAACGCTGCCTGCCCCTCTCCGGCGTTCAGAAACGCCCAAGGCGACGAAGCGGCGGCGGTGACATCAGTGTTTGCAGAGTTGATCGTAAACGCGCGCTTGGCGTTTTGCTATTCTTCCCGCGCGAGCGAGCGTGCGGGCGCGGTGTGCGAGCGGCGAAGGACTGGGTTTAATTTCGGGCCCCTACTCGGCCAAGTCAAGCCTGGAGCCCCCGAGCCCCCGCAGACTGGTCCCACGGTGACTGCGGAGTCTACAAGAACCCCTTGCTTCCCCGCGATCCTCGCGTGACGGCGCAGTAATTGAAAACAAGGTTCGGTTGGCATGGTTTGGACTCGCGAACCGCGAACTCCAAGAGACAAGCAACGGAACAACACGAAAAAATAAAAATGTTTCGTTATTGGGGCCTTGTTTGGGAAGGCATCCGAAGGTTTCGACGCCTGAGGGATGACCGGGTTGAGGGAAAGCCTCCCTCCCCCCCCTTCTCCCCCTCACACACACACACACAAAAAAAAAGCTTTGTTTTTGCTTCTTTTGCTGTTTTTCTGTTTTCGGCCCGAGTTCTATAGGGTTTACCATATAGCAACCTATCTTCCAGCATTTTTTTATTTTTATCGGGAATTTATAGGTTGAGTGGAGCGGGAAGGGGGGGCGGGGGAGGGTTGAGTTGAGTTGACAGCCGCGAGCAAAAGTACGCCAAAAGGGGATTCGCAGTATTTTCGGCAAATATTGACGCTTAAAAAATAGAGGGGTGGGGAATCTAAATACGGCAAGCTGTCGTTGGATCTTGCTAGCATTTCATGTACGGAAGGCTTGCATGTTAATTTGGGCTCCGTCGGTTGGGAAGTGCGGGTAGGGTTGCTCCCTAAACGGGAGGCACGTTTTGGGGCCTTTGGTGGCGCGGTGAGTTAGGGCGCTCCCCAAATTGAACGCATCTGGAGCGGAAACTCGCGATGTAAAATCCTCGTGTTTTTTTTTTTTTTGCGTTAGTGAATTGTCACGTTTTACCAGTTTTGATGGAGTCGAGCGTCGTGCTGCAGGGCGGCTTGCATTCGCGAAATTGCGATAGAGTCCTGTCTAGAGGAACGCAGCTGTCCTTGTGACTGTTGCATTCGTGTGTTCCGGTCCCTGTGACCGAAACATTTGCCCCCAGGGCTCACTTCGCACGAGACGTTCAGCGGAAGACGCAAGCCGCGGCCCCGCTGCCAAATACACCATACAGAGGAGTCTGCCGCGACACTGTCTGAGACGTGGTTCTTCCTTGTATGACGGTCACAATGTCCATGCAAACACAGTCCGCACACGTGTTCGAGGCACACATATGTGTGAAGCACACGTGCTTCCGAAGATGCCTGACGCGCGTCCACAGATAATTTTATCATCGTGTCCGCAGCGGACACTGCATGTGTCATTTGTACGATGTATAAGCTGGTATAACTGACGCTGAAGGGTTTAGTATACGCGACTCACTGCAACGAACGCGAACAGATCAAGGCAATCGGTTCACTTTTCCGTTTCGCCATGTTCCGATATGTAGTACATCGCGCTCGTATACGTAGCGCATATTGAATCCGTCGGAACGCGATGTGCGTAGCGTTCACGACTTTGCCAGGTTACAACGAGGCAGGGTATAACCGTGCGCTCTGGCCGTTTTCGGCTGGCTGTACCAGTCAAAAGCTCGAGCAAGGTAGTGTTCTCTCGCATGTTCCAGATAAAAAACAAAACAAAAAAAAGCAGAGAGCTGCACTATGCCACAAAGCGGCCTCGGGCCGCTTTGTCGGCACTGAAGCTTCTGCTGGCAACACAACTCTCCAACGTGTGTGTCAACACCTCAAATTCTCAGCTCGCTCAAAAAAAAAAAAAAATCGTTTCGTTTTTGTTGGGTGGTGCCCCGGGGTCACCACCCTAACAAAGACACAACGATTTTTTCTTTTCTTTTGAGCGAGGGTTTGAGAGCTGACACCGTTGGAGAGTTTTCTCCAGTTACTCACGCTCTCATCTTTGCGTTTACACAGCGTACCTAGAATCTTTCCGTTTCATACATCTGTCGCAAGCAAGGGCAAAACGTTTTGCGACAGTGGAGGTCAATGTAATGTTGTAAGAATGAGTGCCGGAGACCGAACTTTTGGGCATTGTAGAGATACCTGGATTGGAGTGTTTGGAGAATCTTCAGTTTGGATTGCGAGAAAACTCTACCGGATGCGCAACTCCGGAGAAATTTTTCGGCCCCGAATTGAGCGCCCGAGGGTGTATTCACGTGTGGCCGTTAGCACAAAGTCCAGAGTAATAAAAAAAAATATCATTTTCTTTTATTCAAGCAAATATTTTTTTAGATCAGATTATTTTGATTTAAATCTCTGCAGTCAGAATATGGTGACTCGTATCATTGCGTGTATTTTGAAACATAGTAGTTTCGTTTTATAAATCAGTCCGATCATTGATAACAACGCGGAAGAAAGAGTTACTGTAGATATAAAGGACAGTTTAATTAACAACTTTATATTGGTGTAAGCTCAGCCATACTAGAACAAAAGGAGCTTTATTCCTTAAGTTAAATAAAAAGTTTTTGTTTTTTGCTTTTTGAGTTGTTCTGAAATAAAACATTACCTTTTATAGTTCTTTTTTTTGCGTTTTGTTTGCAATAGGGCGTTACGACTGGCGAACAAGGTCGAAGAGCAAGGAAGCTCAATGATCCGATTAGCTTCAGAAGAGCTTTTTGTCCTCGATGATTTTCTTTTAAATTTCAGTACAAAATAAATGCCCAGAAAAAGCATCAAATGATCAAATGATAGACAAATTCTTACATAAAAACTGTTTCCTGTATTATTTTTGAGGGAAAGGTTCGATTTAGAGATCACCATAGTAAACCTGGCTCGGTTTACACCACTATTTAAATCCCTATTTAAATAATCTTGATTTTTCTCTCTCCACCCCGGCCCGAACCGTTAGGACACAGAAATTTGGCGCAATCTCTCTGAAAGAAACGTGGTGGAAGCCCGATGGCAGTGGCATATGCGCTCAAAAACCTTCACGCACATATCCCCACTCGAGAAGTATATCCGACTGAGAAAGTTCATCACACACACTAAAGGCCCGTTCACACTCTTGGCGACCGAGTACGACCGAGAGAGACCAGACCGGTTTTAAGCCTCTTGCGATCTCTTAGGACCAGCTCCGCTGTAGCGCATCCGGTCCTAAGAGATCGCAAGAGGCTAAAAACCGGTCTGGTCTCCTGGTCGTACTCGGTCGCAAGGCGTGAACGGGCGCTTTACGCTTGACTACGACCGGGTGAGACAAGAAAGGTTTTTAAGCCTCTTGTGACGGCGGCTGCATTGCTGCGCTGCTGGACGTGCAGTTAGCCGTCATGTCTCAGTCGGTCGTATACCGATCGTACTGACGCGTCTCTGCGGACACGGGGCAATCATGTTTCAAGCATGTTTGCTTTAAACACATGAATGTTTCGTACATGCATGCCCGCAGACTGGTTTTTTTCATGGACCAATCTGACCATCGTACAAGAAATGAACGCGCCTCAGGTATGCAGGCTGTCTTTTGTATGACGTATTTTTAGCAGAGCGCGACCGCGGGTTTAAAGGGCGGATTCCGGGGCTCTGCTCGTCGGCCTCTCTTTCACGAAAGAACTGCGGCCCTTCTCCCTAGATTGTTCGCCGCAGGGCGATCGGAGTTCCCGGACCCCGTGCAATCTCCGTCCGTCGTCGAGTGCGGAGTCCTCGCCCTCGCCCGCTCGCTCGATTGAGCCGCGGCCCGCTCTTAATCACCGGCGCGGACTCCGGGACCCAGATTCCGAGCGTCTGTCGACGGGGCCCGAGGAAGCCGTCACCGCGCCGCCGGGGAACAAAGCGAAAGGAGCAGACAGTTGAGGCCCGACGAAATCGGAAGAGGCGGGGGAGGCGGCCGGCAGAATCGGTTTCGCAATTTCAATTCTCCGCCTTATTTTCTCTCTATAAGGAGTCGGCTCTTCTTTCGGTCGCCGACGGCTCTCGGTTCCGTTGTCAGTTCCGTAGCTCCGCTTCTTTTTATTTCTGCTTTCCCTCTCGCTTGGGTGTTCAGATTCCCCGCTGTCTGCGGCGGGCGAAGCGTGGTACTTGCCGGGTGACAGGCGGCTCTGATCGTCTGCTTCGACAATTGCGATGGCTTCGTACCTTCTCGTTTCTTCTTTTGTTTTTCGTTTTTGTTATCTTAAGTTTTTCTCTTCTCGTGCACGAAATTCACGTCTCTGACGTCGCGGCCAGGCGGTGGCGGTAGCTTCGCTACGGCGCATTAGAGAGCCTATATTTCAGAGAGGGCGCAACGTTTCAAACCGTGAAGAAGCGTTTGCAGTTTGATGGCAGTCGCTCGCTGCACTCTTAAAAAGCCCATGCGTCTACTTCCCCGCACAACACTTGGAGAGCCAATCACCGCAACTTACGGAGGCAGCTCAGTGAATGACGATGCCGAAACGAGTGTTTAGACCAAACAACGCAGTCTGAGTTGTGACATTAAGCAATTCAAAACGTCACGCTTGCATTGCTTAATGTCAGAACTCAGACTGCGTTTTTTGATCTAAACATATGTTTCGGCATCGTCATTCGCTGAGCTGCCTCCGTAAGTTGCGGTGATTGGCTGCCCTAGTGTTGTGCGCGAAAGTAGACGCACGGGCTTTTCTTTAGACTGTGGGCAGTCTTGTTTGCATATGCCGTATGCGCATGCGCGTCTTTCGGAAAAACGGGATACTGCGCATTCGTATTGCCCTCAGCCTCAATGCCTCAGCTCCTGGGTAACGACGCTTGTTGCGCATTGATATTGCGCATTCGTATTGCCCTCAGCCTCAATGCCTCAGCTCCTGGGTAACGACGCTTGTTGAACAGGGAATCGGTAGGTGCCTCTATACGCACATCGGAGCGCACGTATGCGCGCTTGGGTGTTCGTGAAGGCTCTGTTATACTCCGACGTAACGCGCGCGCCAGCGAACGCTGGCCGAAGTCGGCTACGTCACGTCAGTCACGCCGCGCGCGTCGAAAATCCGCCCTCTTTATACTCCGGCAGACCAGGCGGCTTCCGCGGTGCGCGTCGGTGGTCTGCCAGCGCGGCGCATGCGCAGAATCTGACAACGAGGGCACGTTTCCTGCGAGAGTACGCCACTGGTTCCTTTTCGTTTCGAATAGCAGACGAAAATTCTCGCGCTTCTTGACCTCCAAGTTCGAGCGATAACGTGGACGTACCTTGCACGACGAAAACTCGCGCTTGCACTGTTGATGCACCGCCTGCGCCGCAAGCGTAGGCGGGCAATGTACATACGGTACATCTTTGACAAGCGCACGGTCTACGGTACTCAAGCTTCCTCGTGTCGTAGACAACGGGTGAGGACGAATTCCCTCGATCAGCCTCTCGACGACCGAGTCCGATTCTTCGAACCTGACGTCACACGAGTGGGGCTCCTCCTGTCGTCTGCTATTGCTCGTATTCGCCGCGCTTCCCGCGCGAAGGCTCGCCGGGAGCCAGCGCGTGATGCATCCTGGTCCGGCGATGCTGGCGCGGCCGGCGCGGAATAGACCATTTGCTGTCTTACCCAAGCATCAAGGAGAATGCAGGGACTGGTGTTCCACGCGCCACACGCGCACGCCTTTCGTGTATAAAAGATTTGAAGTAAATAACCAAAAGAAAGCATTGACGAACGCGCGTGCAAGATGCCCATTTGTTTTAGGCTTTTGCTTTGGAAAATTTACTACTGCTGGAGGCCAGCACGTGCGGCGCGTGGAACACCAATCCCTGCATTCTCCTATGATGCTTGGGTAAGACAGCACATAGGTCTATACGGCATGCTCCATTTTGGCGTCGAGGCGGTCAGGCGGCGTCGAACGCCGCCGGTCGCGTCGGTTACGCCACGACGCCGGAGTGTAGAGCGTCGGGTTTTCGCCGACGTGACGTCGCTGTGACGCGCTCGCACGCGCGCACGCGTTACGTCGGAGTATAACAGAGCCTTAAAACCCCAGGCTAGCGGTTGGTACCGCACTGGCTAAATTGCTCATCTACAGCGAGTGACTCGTCGCAACTTTAAATGGCTGACCAACTACACGCTGTATAAATATCCCCAACCCAATTGGGTGTTCGTATGTGAATGTGTGCCTGGTGTGTATGTTTTGACAACTTGGTGTGTGTGTGTGTCTGTGCGTGTGTGTGCGGTGAGTTACGACCCGTGGCGTTTGATCTTCCCCAGTTGCTCGCAGTTTAAAGTTTAAAAGCCGATATTCGTCCATACCGATTCAACCATGGGAAGCTGTTCGGTTTATAAACCCCGCACACGTTTGTGTACCGAGGCTAAACATGCCGTGAACAAATGTATTTCTGCTTTTCTTTGTCTTGAGCGGGATGAAACTTCCTTCACGGCTTCTACGTTGTTGTTGTTTGTTCACCTGGTTCCTCCTGAATTCATCGAGAGTTCCTAATATTTGCAACAACGCGAATAGACCTATCTCACCAAGCGTTCGAAGCATGCGTGACGCCACCATAAGTTTAGTTCACAGGAGGCAAACGGCAGTGCACGAAAGGCCTCGTGCCGTCTCGTGCTCTACACAGGCAGAGCTCCAGCGAGGTTGTTGCACGTGCAGAAAGACAAAGTTCCCTCGATGCATTGCGGCAGCGGTGGCGTAGTCAAACCGCCTGGTGAGATCGGTCTATTCAATCACCGAAAGGAACTTCAGCAATTGTGTTCGCGTTGCTTCTATCTGTAGTCTGTTGCAGCTTTAGAACAGCAGGGCAAGACCCTCCCACAAAGCTCTCTGCTTGCCACGATTGGTGCTTTCCTCCACTTCCGGCGATTCGCTCCGCTAAGGTGGAAATAGTGGAGAGCTCTGTGAGAGGAGAGGGAGTGCTGCCACAAAATATTGCTGGTTTATATTTCGTGCAACGGATTCAAGGATGAAGCACAAACTGACGTCAAAACGTCAGACATGATGCCGTTCATTTTCAAATCTGCCGCCAAGGAGAATGGGAAAGGTTCCTGGCAACGCTAATAGATGGCGCGCGCAGTCTGCGACTGAACGGATTGTGGCTGCGTACGTCGTCTGACCGAAACACGCCGGCGTTTCGTCGGAGTCGAACGAATGTGCCGCCGGTTGAGACTTCGTGGTTCTTGTATGCTTTTAGATTCTATCGACTGCGGTTTTACGTTCCGATGTCTGCGTCGTCGGAGGAGCCGAAGGAATTTGTCGGGAAACTTGAGGCGGAACAAAAATGTCGCTCCGACATAGAAATGCCAGTAGCAAAACATAACTCTTTTCCTAACCTCCATTTTTTTTATTTAGTTAGAGTTGTGTTCTAAACGTGGCAACTTAAAAAAAAAATTAACTGGTATTGTAATAATTTATTTCCCTCCCCACTAATGTAATGACGCTTCAATGTACACTGCGCGACCCTGTTTGCGCGAACGAGCAATCTCCGGTTCTTCTAGTTTTTCTCCTAAATTGTAAGGGCTGTCATGAAAGCTGCTAGGGTGGCAATAAAGATGGTTCGTTTTGTTGATGATGGCTTGTGGTGTTGCTAGGGGCCCGCGGTGTTGTGCGTGTTTCAGATATGAGACGTCGCTGACGTGGATTAGAACAACACTGAAGGAATTTTATTGAATCTTCGTCTTTGTCAGTCTGAACCCTGGCGCGTGGCCAAGCCACTGCCGATACATCTTCCTTTCTCTAAACGAGCTGAACATTATTACGTTATACAAAAAGAAAACAACAAAAAACACACACAATAACACACGTATAAGCTCTAACGTAGCTGAGCGTAGTCGCGTCACTCGAAGACAAACTGTGGGGCTATACTACTTGTTTAAAGTCTTCATTATATGTCAGACGCACTGGTGCCTTAATTGTCCTTCCCGACCTACGAACTTCCAGTGCCGGAGGTTGGTCGGGTCGTGTCGGTAGGCAAGCTTGACATGATGGCGACACTGGAGGCATTACAGCTGACGACGTTTGAGGTGCTGACTCGCTCTCAGTTTCAGGACCTTGCTCGCGCATGTCTGTATCATCAAACTCTTGAATTTGATGAAAGTCCTCAGTAGTCTTCCTCAGGTGCTGTCGATTACGGCGTAACTCTCTTCCTTCCTCTGTCATTACCCGGTAGGACCTTGGCGCCACGGCTTGCTGGACTTGAGCTGGGTTGCTCCACCCTTTGTCGGTTTGTAGGCGCACGATGTCTCCTCGTTGCAAGGGTGGGAGACTCCGACAGATCTTTGTGTCCTGAACATGCTTGTGAATCACTGAAGAGGCGGGCACGCCAAAGTCTGGAATTCGGCTTCTCAACCTCCGTCCCATTAGGAGTTCTGAAGGACATCGCCCGTCTTCCAGGGGGCTGTTCGGTAGTTCAGAAGCCCGATCCAGAAGTCCTCGCTTGCATACTTGGTTTTCTTCAGTAACCTCTTGATTACTTGCACACCCTTTTCCGCCAAACCGTTTGACCTCGGGAACCGGGGGCTGGAAGTGACATGCGTAAAATCATATAGATTGGCAAACTTCCTGAACTCTTGGGATGTAAATTGTGGGCCTCCGTCGGTGCACACCTCAAGCGGAATTCCGTGTCTGGCAAATAGGCTTGACAATTTTTCTATCACCATTTTACTCGAAGTAGTCTGCAGAAATTCAACCTCTGGATAATTCGAGTACGCGTCGTAGGCAACAAGATAACTTCTGCCCGCGTATTCACAAAGATCGACACCCACACGGGCCCATGGCAGCCGAGGCGTTTCCCTATTGCATAAAAACTCTGAAGGTTGTTTATAGGCAAATTTGCGACATGTTGCGCATTTCGCGATCATGTTTTCAATGTCCGTGCTCATGTCAGGCCAGTACATTAAAAGCCTAGCTCGTGCCTTGCACTTGTTTAATCCTAAATGTCCTTCGTGAAGGCGCTGAAGCATTTCTTTTCTTAATGCTTTCGGGATTACAACTTTAGGTCCGCGCATTACTATGCCTCGTACGCAAGATAGTTCAGATGAAAAAGAGGCCATTTGGCCTTCAACTGTGTTGTGTGCATGGAGAGCTTTTTGGACTTTAAGCAATTCTTCATCTTGCGCTGTCGCGGAAACTAGCCTCGACATCATTGTGTCGCTTACGATGCTCGTTAACACAGCATTTGCGTGGATAGACACGTCTTCGGCACAATTTCCTGTATCAGATTGAGGGGGCGCTCGTATGCGGGACAATGCGTCAGCAAGCAATAACTGCTTTCCAGGCACATACACGAGGTTGCAATCGAATTGCATTAACCTGAGGAAAAATCTCTGGAGCCGTGGCGGCATGTCACCAACATTCTTCTGTGCTATGGCCAACAAAGGACGATGGTCTGTTTCTACGGTTATGCTGTGACCATATATGAATTCTCGAAAGCGCTCACAACCAAATGTTATTCCCAGGGCTTCTTTTTCAATTTGGGCATATCTAGTTTCACTGTCCGAAAGTACACGGGACGCATAAGCCACAGGTCGCCAGTCTTTATCATGTAATTGAAACAACGCTGCCCCCAGGGCAAAACATGATGCATCCGTTGATACTTTCGATTTTTTCTTAGGATCGAAAATGGCCAATATCGGAGCACTAGCTAGCATGCCACACAGGTTCACCCACTCATTCTCATGCGCTCCATTCCAATCAAAAACACTCTCTTTCTTTGTCAAGTCACGTAAGTGACGAGTTTTCTCGGACAAGCAGGGCAGAAATTTTCCAAAGTAGGTAACCACGCCCAACAAACGTTGTACATCCTTTTTACACGTTGGACGAGGCAGGTCTTTTACACACTGAACTAGAGTTGCGTCAGGCTTAATGCCGCTTTTGTCTATCAGGTCTCCCAAATAATTAATTTGTTCGACCCCAAACATGCATTTGTCTAAGTTTAGTGTTAATCCTGCAGCTTCTGCAGCCTTCAAGGCTGCTCTTAGTCTCATATCGTGTTCCTTGCGCGAGGAACCCCAGATAAGTACGTCGTCGATGTAGACACGTACGCCTTGCAAGCCGTCAAATGCCTGGCTCATTGTTTTCTGAAACACCTCTGGTGCTGATGCAATACCAAACGGTAACCGCAAAAATCGATATCGCCCGAATGGCGTACCGAACGTACAGATCTTGGATGTCGCATCATCAAGAGGAATTTGATGAAAGCCAGCATTTGCGTCTAATTTACTGAAAAACTGAGCTCCGGCCAACTCAGACTCAATGTCCTCCCGACGTGGAAGCTCATAATGTTCTCGTTTTAAGCCTTGGTTTACATGACGGGGATCCATGCATATGCGTAAACGACCATTCTTTTTAAGCACTACAACGAGAGGGCTCACCCAATCTGAAGGTTCGTCCATCTTGGTGATGATTCCCGCTGCTTCCATCCGCTCTAGCTCTTGCTTGAGCGGCTCTCGCAGAGCATGCGGCACGCGCCTTGCAGGCTGAATTACTGGCCGTGCATCTTCCTTTAGAGTCATCCTATAGACTCGGTGCGAACATCCTAGTCCTTCAAACAACTTAGGGAACTCATTAACAATCTGCTGTTTCAGTGTCTCTGCAGTGGAGAGCTCATGCACACGTGAGACGAGCCCAAAAGCTTCACTGGCTTGAAGTCCTAGAAGAGCTTTGCCTCTTTTGACAACAAAAAATTTAACTAGTTCTTGTTTACCTTGCATTCGTAAGAGCAGAGCCGCCGTGCCAAAGTGTTGAATGGCACTTCCGCCGTAGTTTGTCAGCTGCGTGTTACACGGACGCAACGTTTTCTTTTGACAAATTTTTGTGAATAAGGAATACGGAAGCAAGTTAGCTTGAGCTCCTGTATCAACCTTGAGATGCACGGAGTGCCCTTCCAACATTCCTTTTACAAACCAATCACTCTGGCTTGACACCTCTCCTATACTGATGTCTAGAATTTGAAAGTCATCTTCTGGCTCTTCCTCGTCTCTTGAACTTTGGTGCTCCACCTCTTGAACTGTTTTCTTTTGCCAACAACAGGCGGCGACATGATTTTTTTTCTGCAGATTCCGCAGGTTTTACCCCAGGCTGGGCATTTTCTCGGCTCGTGGATGCTGTTGCAGAAACCGCATCGACGAGTTTGTCTGCGCTTCTCATTGTTGTGTTGTTGGCCTGGTTGTTTCTTGAGAACAGGGCCCACCTGGACACTAGGGTTTTCCCAAGCGCTGTTTTGCTTGGCACCAAGTTCTGCGGCCTTGCAGAAGTCGATAGCTTTGTCCAAGGTCAGCTCTTTTTCTCGAAGCAGGCGTTCCCGTAACTTGGTGTCTGCAGTTCCATACAAGAGCTGGTCCCGAACCATGGAATCCTTTAGGTCGCCGAAGTTACACGTCTGAGCCTTGAGCTGGACGTCCCGAAGGAATTGTTCAAATGGCTCTCCTTCCTGCTGATGTCGCGCTTGAAACACGTATCGCTCATACGTTTCGTTTTTCTTCGGCGTGCAGTACTCTTCGAACTTACGCACGATCAGATCATAGTCTTCTTGCTCGTCAGGTGCGAGCTGAAACGTGTTGTAGACGTCAATCGCTTCCTGTCCAGCGACGTGCAGGAAACTTGCAGCCTTCTGAGCTTTCGTCCGCCCACTTGCTGTTGCTGTTGCTGCAGCAGTTGCCTTGAAGTAGAGCTCAATACGTTGCCGAAATGTTTTCCAATTCTCGGCCGCATTTTCCGAGAGGACGAGATGCTCTGGAGGGGCAGGTGTTCCATCGTGCAGCAGATTTCCACGTTTAGGCTTTCGGCTTGAACACTTCTGACACCATGTTTCAGATATGAGACGTCGCTTGACGTGGATTAGAACAACACTGAAGGAATTTTATTGAATCTTCGTCTTTGTCAGTCTGAACCCTGGCGCGTGGCCAAGCCACTGCCGATACAGTGTGGGTTGATGCTCGATGAGGTCTTCTTTGGCGTTGAATGGGAGGAGGCTTCGTGATACTTATGGTGCAAACTGTTTGTTTACACCGTATTTACACGAATACTTCAGCACAAATGACGTGTAAATATATTATCTCTAAGTGCAAAATGGGGGATTGCCGGTTGACATGTTACGGGGACAAGATCCCAGTCAAAAATCGCCCTCTCTCGTCCGGGAGCGGGGTTTTGAGGGCACAACATCCTTGCTCTCGGGCAGGTGTCCACCAATAGTTTCAAACCCCTCCGAAGGCACGTGATGTTCACACACCAAATATCGACTAGACACTAGCATTCCTCAAGCGCGCAACGGGCCCCGGCTGACAGCACCGACGAGATCCGTATATGGTCCGGCGTGCTCTACGTTCCCGCCAGCAGGGCCTTTGCTGAAACTCAATCGGTCCCGCAACCCGCAACAAGAAGAAAAGAAAATGCTGACATTTGATTATGTACTATCACCACCATCATAATACAATTGTCCTTTTCTTTTTGCACTATGCAGTAATAAAGATAGGCATTAATGACTTTTTTGTGTCTTTAAATAGCGTTGAAAATTCTAAGTCGTCTATGTGAAACAATCCAGCCGCGAGAACGATCCATAGCAAATCAGAACGAAGTTAAAACCTCGTGTCGAGATATCATCATCATTCGTTACCACAGGGAGTGTCACGTGAAAACATTCGTTTCCTGATTCGCTGCTGATGCTTGAAACGTCTCCGGAGTAGTTGGACCCATTTTTTGAGCCAGACCCGATCCCATGCAGCGATTCGTGTTGCAGCGCGAGGATCTAGATTCTAGAGGAAGCAACTCGCCAGCAATGCCGGAATTGCTTCTTCGAAGCGCCATTTCTTCGCACGCTACCGGTCCCGGCGACGCAGGAAACCGTGGCGCTGAACCCCGTGTTTATGTGCTTGTCTCGTGTCACTGCCAGCGCCGTTTGGCTCAAAATATACGTGGAAGAGTCAAAACGCTCATTAACGCCACCCTCCCCCCCCCCCCCTCCCCCCCTTCCCAAAAAAAAAAGGTGTAAATGTTAGGTTAGAACGCAAATTTTTGTTTCTTTCTTTTTATTTTTTCCTCCTTTTTGCCGGCGCGCACATACGTTGTGAACTTGCCCGCATCGCGCGCCAAGCGTCGACGTTGCTTTGCTCGCGGCGGCCGCTCCGATGTATAAATATCCGGACGCCGTTTCCGCGGCTTAGCGCAAACAGAGAGCCACCCAGCGTCGGTGCGATGCGGGCCGAAGAACGCGGTTTCGACCACTGACGGTTCCGCCGCTGTCTTGTAAAAATAATTCCCGTAACATAAAAAAAAAGAAACCGCTAAACTTTAGGAATTTTTTTTTCTTTTAAGTTCCTGGACAGGACACGTATTTAAAAAAAATTAATCCACCTTCCCTCTCCCCGAAAAAAAAAAAGGGGGGGAGGGCGTTGAATCTAGAATTTGAAATTTGACGGCGTTTTTTTGCGTCACCCTCATCGCTGTGTATGTAGCGGGAGAGGGGTCTGTGGTCGAAGGTGTGACCACTAAATAAGCTACGCTTCAATGTAACAACACTTACCCACCTTGGGTCTTAATATCGTGGTCGCCAGTTATCTGAAGCTTGATCTGAAATCCCAGGGAACGCTTTTTCGTAATCCACAAATTTTAAAAAACAGTTCTCGACAGAACAAAAAAATGTCAAGCTTCCTAACACCGCAACTAAAACTGAGAATGTCACATTCTTTTTTTTTTTTATAATTGTGACGATAGACAGTTGCGTCTGCTCTGCACTAAGATTCAAGATGGCGGCGCCCACTAGCAGATCAGGGGACGGAGTGCCGATACTTTTAGCGCAGCTCATTTAGTGGCTCTGGGTGTGACGAGCCCCGGAGGAATGATCCAATATCGGTCATTCAGTCTCGTTGGATATTCAGGCGCGCTCCTTATTGTGCGTCTAGCTCGTGTTGGACATTTAGTCTGTCGGAGCTTGCGTCTCGGTGGATATGATTCATTCGTACCGGTCGGAGATTTCAGTCTCATTTATCGGATATCCCGTCTATACTTGGATAACTGCGTGCTCGCTCGACATTCCGTCTGGAAATTAAAAATAATCTTCGTTGGATATCTACGTAAGGAACTCACGTTAGTCCTCGTAACCTCATATTCGTTGGGTACGTGCTCGCTGGATATATCGCCCGTAAGCGCACGACATGGAGGGCGCGGACTCCCAAGTTAACCGGTTTATGGTTTGAAGAACAACACCAAACAAGGACCCAAGTAAAGATGCGTGTCTGATAGTGAGAGTTTCCTTCAAGAATCAAAACTGAAAGAAGTTTATCACAACATAGTTACAAAAACGTCTTGATTTTCTTTTGCGTGTGTGTGTGTGTGTGTGTGTGTGCGTGTGCGTGCGTGTGTGTGGTAATAACATAGCGGTATTCTTTTTTTTTTCAGTGATCATGCTTGCAACAGGGACATTGCAGCTAGCTCGCCCGTCCGCATGGCTTCCTTCACCGCAAAGCCCCACAGGCTTCCCGCAGCCCAAAACAAAAGCGCGTGCGCGAGGCATACCACGCACTTTCCGCTTGCTCGAGCATGCCCTAGCATTCCGCGTCAAGCGCATTTTTAATTGAGCGCGCGCCTGCGACGCATCAAGGCAGCAGCAGCAGCGAGCGACCGCATTTCGCCATCGTCGCGCGCCACACGGCGCTATATAGCATCCGCTAGATTGCAACTCCGACCCGCGCGTCACAGAAACGGCACGCGCCCGACTCGGAAGAAGGAACAGCGCTATACGTGCCCACAAGCGTCCGTAAAAAGCGTCCGCACAAAGCGAACTTACGTAAAATCAGCTTATGGAACGAATGCGGCCCAATTAAGCCGAGGACGCTTACGGGGAAGGCGGCGGGGCATCGCGTTTCGTTTCGTCACACGAGACCGGACCCCCGCCCCAGAGCTATTCCCGGTGTGCAAGTAGCGCTCGGGGCCGGTGACGTGGCGGTCGGCGTTGCATCCATTGCATCTCGCATTCTAGACGCGCGAGGGGGCTTCCGCCGGGCACAGTGTTGCATCATCACGCGATCGCGCGCGCGCGGCGATGACACCTCGCAGCTGGGCCCGCGAATGAGTGACGATTTTTTAAGGAGATTCTCCCGGGGAGAGAGCCACGACGTTAATTCATCCCCCGCTTATTCGCATTCCGGGTGCAGCTCGCGGTGAGAGCCGGTATTCGCTATATGCGGGGGAAGCGGTCACGCCTCCCCCTCCTCCTCCTCCTTGCCAAACTCGAGCTCGTGCATCGGTGCACGAGCGCGAGTTCGTGCCCCTGCACACACAGGCACACGTATGCTTCTCTCCGCGATCAACGATCGCGTTGTCGCTCGGCTTCGAGCGACGACGCCTCTCTCTGGCTCTCGTCCATCTCTCACCGTTCTGCAATTTAGTCGGGGCCGAATGGTCGGAATGTCACGGTAATTAAAAGGCGATTAAAATAAGGTGCCAGCTCGGGTCGCGGGTTCGGCGGGACCCTCCCTTTTTCTCCATAAGCCGGGGGGATTCTAATCCCTACGAGCCCGGGATGCGAACCGCCGGCTGGCGCGGCGCTCAAGCCTCCCCCACGACGAGGAAAAGGGGGGCAGCGTAGCGCCGAAATGGAACCGCGTAATCGGGTTACGTCACGGTCACGTGCTCGCAGGCAGGGTCCACCACGGGAGAGAGAGAGGACACGCGGAGCTCGCAGAGTCCGATGTCCTCAGTGGTCGCCGCGGACCGTCGCCCCGGCTAGTTGCTATGGTTGCGCGCCGGCTTGCGAGCTGGCGCTCGATGCCGCCCGCCGCCGTCGCCGCCCGCGCCATGTGGGGCCGATGGTGCGGTGCGTTCATCTGGAGGAAGGGCGAGTGGCGAGAGGAGGCGTCGTTTTTGTGTCCTAGGGAGCGCCGGGACCCATTGTGCTCCTCGAGAATCCGGGGCGCCGGATATGAAGCCCCTTTCAGGCTGCGGGGACACCGCGAGAGACGGGTCGGCGGCGGTTCGAGCGCGGCGCGGCTTCGAGGGGAAGCTGCGGCTCCCCGGCTGGACGCGTTTTCTCATTTTGTTGTCTCTTTACGTAAACAAGGCAGAATTCTGCGTTTGGGGAGAAATTGGGGAAGAGTGGGGGAAAATGCCTCGAAAGGTGACATTATCCTCTCGAAGAGAGCAGCAGCCAGCGCGAGTCGACGGCGCCAGACTTTAATTAACCGGCCAGGGAGGATGCTGCAGGGTTCGGTGGAACGCGCGCGCGCAAGCGGTGTTGCGGCGCAACTTTGCGCCGCCGCTACCGCCGCACTGCTGTGCCACTTTAGTACCCTGTTTGGCCTTACGATGGAGCGCAGAGAGAGCTATGAGCCATCGAAGCCACTCCAATGCAGCGTTAGCCCCATCCCGTGACGTTCGCAGCGCAGCGACGCGCGGTTATGTGGACATGTTACCAGCGCTGATTGGCTAGCACGGCTCGCAACGTCCGCCGTGGTCCATCGTCAGGTCAAAAGGAGGTGTGGAAGGAAGTCAGGTGCTGCTGCCCCTTTTCAAAAGGAGCGCAACGGCGTAAACAGTCTCTCTAGGGTCGCGGTGACAGCCCGGGCGGGGTGAGAAACTGCGCTGGAGGAGAAAGGCGGTGCAACACGGGGTTTTGCTCCCCCCCCTCCCCCCGCGGAAGTGGAGGTGCTAGAACGGCGCTTTGTGGCCCGATCGCTGGAGTGCCCGTATGTAATTAATGCGGGCGGTGTACTATTATATGCTGCACGGAGGCCGACGAGTGTGGCGGCCCCGGTCGCTTCTAAAGATTCAGCTGTGATGCCAGGTTCGGGGGCGCGTGCAATTCAAACGCGTAACGCTGTCTTTCTTTCTTTTTTTTTTTCTTTAAGGCGCGAGTGTTTAGGAATGAAAAGATCCCTCGAGAAACCCATATTGGAGTGAGGTTTGATAATTAGCCGCATTAATGCCTCGCAATGTTGTTGTTATTCTTCCTATGTGCTGAACTTTCTAAAGGGCGAATATGCTGCGAAAAATCGACGAATTTTGCCCGGCGGCTTTTGCTTTGCGTGTGGCACCAGACCAGTACAGTGGCTGCTACGTCGCGCGCAGAGCGAGCGTCGCCGTCGGGCAAACGTTCGTCAGTTATTCGTCGCATAAGTCGCTCCATGGAGCTTCAGCGCTTAACAAGCACAATCAGCGTTCATTTGAGAATAACGGTCATGTTTTACTTTTCGCTTCCAGTTCAGCGTTCGCAATTCTTGAAACTTGAGCTCAGTGACTGTTTTGACAGTGACAGATCGAACGCGCCGACGTTGGCAGCCGTCCTACCACGACCGTTCAGTTCGTCACAACATTGTCCCAAAATACATTAAAAAAACAAAACAAAAAAGACAACTGCATTTTGGAACGACACCATCCAAAAGCTCACTTCCACGATCGTCGATTCAAGCGCGGTGCAACGACAGAAAACGGCTACAGAGTTCTCACGGCAAGAACTCGCAATTTGTAACGCAACTCGTCTATAAGAAGATGGTCTTCTGTCGAACAGAACAGAACAGCTAGCGTCCGTTCACCAAAAATTAAATAAAAAACAACAACACAGAAGAGCAGTTATGCTGATTGAAAATATTGACTACAAGAAACACCTAAGCGCGCTGCTCCATGCAGCAATCTTTTTTTTTTCTAGCTAGAGCGTTTGCATTTTGTATTTCTTCGTACTCCTTCGCTCTTCGTGCGGAATTACCGGTGACACGCGCACAGGACGGGCGATCGAGTCTCGGCGCGGCGGACTTTGACAGCGGACGTCCATATTCCGAATGGCCGCGGCTCTTCCTTGTCTTACTCGTCCTCCCCTCCTCTCTTCTTCCGTCTCAATCTGGCCGAGCTCGCTCTGGTTCCGGGCAATCGGAAGTGCCCTTCCTTCCGCGGCCGCTCCAGTCAAGGCGTTCTCTCGCAACGACGGAAGCGGCGGAGAATCGAGGTCGCGAATCTCAGCTCGCCGTCAGATGTTTCTCTCGGCGGCTGGCCCTTCCTTTTCTTTACTATTATGACTACTTTTTTTTTTTCTTTGCGTGTTCTCGCCAGCTCGGGTCTTTTTATGCTCCGTTTCGCCAGAACTTGGCAAAACGACGAAAGCTGAGGCCCCGAAGGAGCCAATCAGCACGTCTGAGAAAAGCACGTGGCAACGCATCGTTGGAGAGCTGTCACGTGCGTCGCTCCGTCGCACTGATTGGATGGAGGAGGTCGTATCGTTCGTTCCTTGCCAAGTTACGGTGAAACGACAGTTGCCAGGAGCGAAAAAAGGGGGTGGGGGAGAAGCAAGCGCTGCCGGCAAAACGTCTCCAAAGTCGAGGCAAATCGTGGGGAAAAGCGGTCCCCGGAAGCGCGGGCCGCGATCCCCATTTTATTTTTATTTATTTTTTCTCGAATCTGCGAGACGACGCCAGTCTTTCTTCATTTCTGCTGCTGCTCCGAGCTGGTTGTTGCGCCTTCGTGCTACCGTATTTATTGGTTCTTTGGGTTATATTGCAGTTTTTCTGCGATACATCTATCGGGCCGGGCTATATTGGGTGCTTTGCGCGAGCTTCAAAAATTGTGACTTCCGTTATTTATTTATTTTTGTACGTCTATATAATTTGTTTTTGTTAGATGCTTTAGGGAAGAAAAAAAATGCGCCTCATCTATACTCTTTTCACCCCTAAGCTGAGAGCGCGCTGGAGGCTACCTGTTCGTTGGACCAGTTATGTTTCTTGCCACATGATCACTCTTCTGCCCCTAGCTACGCGCAAAGAGCGGGGTGAGGCGATGCAAGGGTAGCGGGTGACTCGTCCGAAGAGCCCCTAGCTTCCACTGGACTGATGGAGTATGTAGTGAGTGCTGCGGCAATTTCTCGATGCCGTCGAATTTTGGCCTGCACTCTGATTGTGCATTAGATAGAAACGAGAGCTTTGTCAGTGTTCGGGTTGAATTCTGTCCAATCACCCGATTGCCGGACGTTCGGTTTCGGGGTGGTGTTCAATCTCCAGGTTTTTATGGGATTCATACACGTGTCATGCGGAGAAATTTTGACACAATCAAATCATGCATGTACTTGTAGGAATAATGAACGGTATAATTTAGTCTGGGAATTGGCCAACGGGGAAGAAAACGGCTATTGTAAAACCGCTGTACAAGGGAGGGGCAGCAGATGACTTGAAAAAACGATCGACCCATATCCATCTTGTCGTGTCTTGCGCAAATAATTGAAATGCACATTTTAAGAACAATGACTATAGCCCGTTGCGACTCCAGAAGGTAGGGCGAGGGAAAGGAAGGCCGGGGAAGAGGAAGCAGACAGAACGCTGGAGAAGAGGGGGGGGGACCTCCTCCTCTCTTTAGCACTCCGTCTGCTTCCTCCTCCCTGGCCTTCCTTTCCCTCGCCCTACCTTCTGGAGTTGCAACGGACTATAGTTTTGCAGACCGCTTACGTTTATTATTAGGGCTGGGCGTCGATTAAAAGTTTTAACCCGATTAATCGCCAATCTTTAATCGATTAATTAATCGATTATTCGGTCTCGTTAATTTCTATGCATAGTATTTTTAAAAAGACAAAATTACGGTTTGTTCTCTCTTTTGTATTTGCTGCATATGTAGGTAAAGGGTGGAATATGCAATTTTTATTACGAATCAACCTTGATGTGTAGTAAGAACAGTTCAAAGGCACTCACACTCACATATTATTACTTCAGCTGCACGAGGCAAAGAAGTTCGTTGATGTTCTCCGGCAAGAGCGACCTCTTTTGATTGTTCACGCTATAGTCTCTGCTCCGCTAAGCGGACACTCGAGGGGTGTTCAAGTACACGTGTAACCTTCTCCACTTCTCAGGAGTTACAAATCTTGCCCTAAGGTTTACTTTAGGCTACATTTTGACCTAAAGTTTGCCCTTCATACAGGTGTTCTCGTCCACGTCTGCGTGGTGAAACCGTATACTCTTTATTTTCTTTTGGTTCGTTTAAATTTTGCCGATTAACCGTTTAAAGAAATTAATCATTACTAAAGCAATAATCGATTAATCGGTACGTTAATCGATCAATTGTCCAGCCCTATTTATTATCTAGTCATCAAAACGGCTTTATCGCGGAACGAGGAACTCATGGCTTTATTAGAAAATTTGTGTGGTGACTTCCACTTCGAGTTTGATATTAATATGTTCACCTGTGCAGTGCTCTTGGATGTGTCAAAAACTTTTCACGCAATTAATCATAAAGTTTTTTGTACCAAACTATGCCGATTGGGTTTTAGGGGTCCATTGTCGCATTTAAAAATCGTAAGAGTGAAATATCTTAACGGCTGGGGTTCCGCAGGAGTCAGTGTTGTCACCTTTGCTCTTTGATTTATATATAAATAATCTCCCTAATATTATTTCATCTTGTAAAATAATTCAGTACGCCGGTGAAAAGGTTTTGCTATCTTGTCATGAGAGTCATCAGGTTGCAGTTCAACAACGAAAACATTATCGCATTCTCGTGATGGACTGGTTTAATTAAAACCTAATAAAAGTAAACGCCTCCAAAACAAAACTTGTTTCCTTTAAAAGTCCTTTCAAACAAGTTCAACTCTCACATTCAATAGTGTTGCACGCCTCCAGCTGTAGAGAGTGAATGTACATGGTTGAAAAAACCCGAGACTGCAGGTAAACGACACAACACTTTTTAGTGTTGTGTCGTTTACCCGCAGTCTCGGGGTTTTTCAACCATGTGCAATGTACACCAGCTCGTTTGCGCCCTTACATTTTGTTCAGTGAATGTAGCCCACTTAAATACGTCAATTCGGTAAAACATCTAGGTATACATTTCGACAGGGATTTGTCTTCCTGCACTCATGTGACATACTTATGTAAATATTAAGGCCCGTTCACCTCTTGCGACCGAGTAAGACCGAGAGAGACCAGAACGGTTTTTAAGCATCTTGCGATCTCTTAGGACCAGCTCCGCTGCAGCGCATCCGGCCCTATGAAGTCACAAAAGGCTTAAAAACCGGTCTGGTCTCTCTCGGTCTTACTCGGTCGCAAGAGTGTGAACGGGGTTAAAGGATCATTTCACGCTGTCTGTACAATATAAGAATATTCGTGCCGATCTTCGTTAGAAAATCCCTTGTAAAAGCTTTGTCGTATAGTTACTTACGTTACAGCATAACAATCTGCTCTGGTTGTTCTTTGTTTTGGCTTATCAAAGTTAACTCTCTTCTTTAAAAAAAAATATTTCCTAAAAGCATGGCGTTTGATAGACATGAAATTTCAAGTACATGTATATATACCGCACTTCATCTGCCATCTTTTTTTTTTTGGAATTTAGAGAAAAAATCATACTCAAGCATTTCTGGATTTTTTTTAAACGTCGCACACTTTAGAGCAATTACTGAGAGCTTCTATTTGATATGATGTTCCACCAGAAAAAAAATATGGCGAACGTATGCGCAGGCATTATGTATCACAAGTTTTCAATGACCTCCCTGACAAATTTTTTCCTATAACGTTTACACAGAAGCTCAGGAAATCGTTAAAGCATTTAAAGCAATAAGATGTATTTTTGTGCACTTTTTATTTTTCATTGTTCTCACTAATTGCTTTGGATCCAATATATTGCATAATTTTGATTGTTTTGTTTAGTATTTCCATGATCTATCTAAGGTGTCACTCTGTAGATATGTCACTCTGAATGTAAACGCTTTACATAAGTACGTATAATTTTAAATCTACCGAATTTTTGCCACCTGCCGAGCCAGGCAAGCAAGCCCGTGAGGCTTCCGCCAGCTCGTTATTGTACTGTACAAGAAGATGTACATGTTGCAAATAAACCTATCGTGTTCTTTTCTATATTCAAACGTGCTGGAAACCATGTCCAAAATAAAGCTGGGCGGTGATTAAAATGTTTAACCCGATTAATCGCCGCAATAGACCCCATCCGAAATTGAGTCTGGCCACTTTGATCACTATCATCATCTGTGGAATGGCATCTGTGCCATACCAATGGCGGCCTTCTATTGACTGATAAATAACCTCCTTGATGATAAAAGAAGATGTTGAAGATGCTCCTAAAGGCCGATTCACACGACGGACTGATCCGCGGACGGATTGATCACGTGACGACATATCCGCGGTTCGTCCGTCTCCCAAGCGCATCCACACGAGGGAGACGACGAGCAGATGCCAGCGAGGACGGACCGAACCTGTTCGCCACCGTGCCGCGAAACTCCAACATCGCAGCGTGGCACCGTTGTCCAAGAGAGAAAACGACGTTTGCTACCGCGATAAAGAATCGTACGCCGCTGTTACGTACAGATCGAGACAAAACACCGGGACAGGCTTCGCGCGAAGCGCCACTAACTTTACTAAACCAAAGCATGACAGTGACACAGGCATGGTCGTGCTCGAGAAAGCTTCGGCGTAGACGCGACGAAGTTCTGAGCTCGCGGAGGGGCGTTTGGAGACGCCTTCACGCACTCCGCGCTCATGCACAACACTGAAGCACACCACATCCACAAGAGAGGTCTTGCTCGGTGAAATCCTGATTGGACGTGCAAGAATTATCGCTGCGTGCTAGACGAGTCTTGACGGGAGCTTCTTGACACGGACCCGGACGAGTACCCGAACCTGCGTCGCGTCAGCCGGACAAAGTTTCTGGAGTTTCTTTCACACGTGGAACCAAGAATACGCGCGACAAAATGAACCAACGAACGCACAAAACACAACCATGCGCCATTTTTGTTTTAGACGCCGAGAAGCAAAAAACTAAGAAAACCATGTACCGTTGCCAGACTAAACGCTCTTCAAGTCAATCTCCCGCCAAAAGTCCGCGAGTGAAAAAGGCGCTCGACTTTATCAGTCCGCGCGTCCGCGGACGAGGCGCGGATCGCAGGAATCGGTGACGTGCCGGTCACGTGGTACACAGTCCGCGGACGAAATCGCGATTCGGTCCGTCGTGTGAATCGGCTATAAGCGGATGATGCGAGGCCTGTACATGCGGGGGGTTTGTACAACGCGACGTAGGAATGGAACACAAGAGCTACGTAAGCGTTCATTTCTAATAACTCAGATTCAGTCAATCTGTGGACGGCACACAATCGGCTTTAAAGCCCTTTGGTGTATAGAATGTTCTCGAGGCATCGGTGTGGGTTGGAGCTTTGTTCTGACTGCAGGTTCTTGGTCACCATCAAACTGAAAGTGATCGAGAAAGAACTCACATTGAGTAATTCTTCGCGTGCCGTTGACTTGCGAAAGTGACGGTGCCGATACAATTTCATTTCCGCCATTGATATGGCAAAACTTAAACTGCTATACGAACCACCAGATGGCACTGAATTTAGGAAAGGGTCTATTTGTTCGATGAATTTCCATGCATACTATGTTTAAAACGTCAAATGTACCTTTCTTTTCTTTTTTTTCTTTTTGCCTGTGTTCTGTATATGATGTAAACGGTGCAGTATGCGATTTCGATTATGAATAGGCCTCGATGGGTAGTTGAAAACAGTTCAAAAACACTCACACTCGCAGAGTTTTTCTTCAGCTGCACAAGGCAAATAAGTGTTTCGTTAACATTCTCCGACGACCTCCTTTGATTGTTCGCACTAGTCTCTGCGGCACTAAACGAGCACTCGCAAGGCGTTGAAGTGGCCGGGTCCATGTAACCTTCTACGCTTGTCTGAAGCTACGAATCTCACCCCTACAGTTTAGTATTAGCGGCGAGATGTTTTGGTGCCGCCCTCCTATGGTTCCCCCTTGTGACGTCATTACCTTGCGAACAACAAGTTCGATGGTGTTTGTAAATTGCATGGTGGAAGCTTGGAATCATTGCGCTCTATAAGAAACACTGCCAACACCGTCAAAATTAAAGTTCTTTCATTCCTCTTATTTCCGTCGATGATAAATCGTTTTCTGACGTCATAGTCAGCGTTCGGCCGATCGTGGAAGGCCGACCACAGCGACGCTTTCGGTCGCGCACGGGGCTAATAGTTCAAAATTTCACGCAAAAGTTTGCCCTTCATGCAGGTCCATGCTGCGTAAAGTAAAAACGTTTAATTTATTTTTTTTTGGGGGGGGAGGGGGGAGGGGGGAGTTTGTCAAGATTTTATTGATTAACCGGTTAAAACAAATAATCGCGATTAAAGCTTTAATCGGTAGGTAAATCGATCAATCGCCCAGCACTACATATGGCGACCGTTCCTTTCTTGTTTGGTGGTGTTTTGCAAATCGTCTACTTCAGTGTCAGGCGTTCACCGTTATTTCGACTAAGTCGATCCAGTGCAACATTGTTTCGTGAATGGGCCCCGCCTAAAAGACAGAGCTGCCATTCCCACACATATTTGCTCTAAAACTGTGAGCTTATATAATTCACTCTTTACTTACTGTGCCAATTAGTCCACCAAAGTCGAATTTGCTTCTTCAACTTCATTCGTGCTGATAGACAACATAGATCGAAAAGAAATCAGTCGACACGGATGATAGTTACACAAATCGGGAACAAATATTGTTCCAACGGGTCGAACTCACTGTCGCTCGAACGGCCGATCCATCTTTAAATCTCCACCTTCGCTTTTCCACTCAACAGGCTGTTTAGAGCGAACTCCAAATTTAAAACCCTCCTGCGGCGAGGGTTGGCCGCCCCCTAATACCAGACACAATCGGCCACGAACGTTTTCGAAAAAAAAAAGTGACCCAAACCCTCAAACTTCAAAACTATACGCTAGGTGAAGTAGTGGGAAAACGAGAAAGCGCTTTGAAAAACAAAATGACTCCGCGTTTTCCAACACGAGTGTTCGTGCCACACACCACCCCCGCTAACGCCCTCGCAAAATTGTCCGGGCGATTATCCGGACTTAATGGGGCGGGACCATCCCCCGCCCTGCTGTAGTCACCAAAGTATACCGTAAAACGTCGATCAGCACGCCTGAAGAACCACGCCCCCCAAACGACGACAACAACAAGGAGACAAGATTCACATTGGTATACATCAAGCAGCCATTTCCAACAAAACTCGCAACCCAAAACGCGTGGCAGGGAATGAATCAAAGCCTACTCGTATTATACCGCGGCCGTCGACGATGGGAATGGCGCGTTGGCGAGGCCGGGACGGGGCGGTACCGTTCGATTCCATCCGAAAATGACACAGAGACGCGCGCGCGTCTAAATTGCGCGTGATTACGCGAAAATTACAGCGATTCCCAAATCGCCCTCTAATAGACGAGCACGGCGGGAAAGAAGGATAGCGAACGATGTTTGGCGTTTGTTCCGCGCCATTTCGGACGATGCTGCGCCTAATGCTCCGTTCGCGACCTCTAAGCTGACAGTGCGGTGGAAGCTACGGGAACGAATCGTACGAATCGTACGTTCATTTTTCGACTCGCGATCACGCGCAGGGAGCCGGGTCTAGTTATGAAAGAGAGGTGGTTGATTGGTTCGGCAAGCGCGTAGCTTCCACAGCACTCTCAGTAGACGGCTGATCAGAGCGGCGTACGATCTATTGCACCGCAGGCAGGATCGCTCGCCGACGCGAGTCGAGGAGGTGTCCGCTGCTCATCCGCGCGCAATCGCAATTCAGGTTTTTCTGGGAGTGCTACCGCCGCTCTGGTTCGGTGGCGGCGGCGGCGGCTACCCGCGGTGGCGATGTGATTGCGGGTACACTACATGCACAGACATGCGAGTGGCCGTCTGCCGGCGGCCACTCGCATGTCTGTGCGTGTGGACTGCAATTGGAGAGAGACGCCGCGAAGACGTATGGGTTCTGATGTCCAGATAGCGGCGTCCGGCGGCGGCTGGGCAGCTCATCGTTTTGTACGCGGAGACACAAAATAATACAAATGGAAAGATGCGAGGACTGCAAAGCAAATGTGTGGGACGCGGTGTAAAGAACTCTGGCCGAGATTCAGAAGGAAAGAAAAATGGCGCGAGGGTGCACGTGGGGGAGGGAGGGGGGTCGGTTATGTATGTCCGATGGAACAAGATAAAGACGGGAGTTTTGTGTTTTTGTGTGTTCGGAGCATGAATTCCCGGACGGGAGTGTTGTAAGTTGAACTCTGACTCGGAGCTCGGGACGGAAAGAAAAAGAAGAACCGACAACGAGATGGCCATAAATCTCACGTGGTACGGCGCAGCGTAAAAAAAGGAAACAGACAGGAGAAAATAAGTACACACAAAGAAAGAGAGACGAGCACGAGGAAAGCACGTGGATGCTCGAGTAACCTCATCGGGCTCCTGACGGACTGAGCTTTGGCCGTGGCCTCGCGTGATGTTTACACCAGCTCGGGCGAACTTGAGCAAGACGAGATGTCTGCCGTCGCCATCGACCACCTGGGCGTGTGAAAAGAGGACCGAGAAAGAAGCGGAATCTGAAACGTCGGCGTGAGGAGGAGAAGGAAAATGATCACGGGACGACAAGGGTCTCAGAGCACAGATCGAAAAGGAACGCCACGAAAGACGCCACGCAAAAGTAACTCTTCTCTGTTTTTAACGAAGCTTGAGTTGTAGATTTAGACTAATAAACAGTTCGTATTGGGTTAAACCTTGCGGTTGTCATTAAACAACAAAACTTTCTGGTGCCGAAAACCCGGGATTAACCGCCAACGAAGCCCCGAACGAAGAAATGGCAACTCAAGCTACAATCGACCGACTGAGACGCAGAAGAGCAGTGGTCCGAACGTCAACAACGAAACTCCTGAACGAAGCCGACGTTCTGCTGGCCACGGAAGACACGCATGCGGGTGAGCTTCAAGAAAAGTTTGAACTTCTGGTGTCCAAAGAATCAACGTTAAAGGAACTGGACCGCGAGATGGAAGAAGTTGTGGACTGCGAATCGATAGAAGAGGAGATGACAGGCGCGGAAGTTTACCATGAAAGAATCAGCGTAACGAAGACGCGATTGCGAAACAAGCTGACAGAACGTGAACAAGCCGCTGCCAGGTTATCTTCAATGCAGAACATGGCCGTCAAAACTATCGCAAATCAAGGACGGATGACTACGACAGTGAAGCTCCCGAAACTTGAGATAACGAAATTCCAAGGGGACATACGAGCATGGCAAGGATTTTGGAGCCAATTTGACTGTACCATTCACCAGAACGAAACTCTCTCGGAAATCGACAAGTTCAAGTACCTCAAAAGCTACCTGACCGGCAAAGCTGCTGCGGCAATTGAGGGACTCGCCGTAACTGCCGAGAACTACAAAGTTGCAATCGACCTCCTGAAGGAAAGATTTGGTCAACAGGAGCTGATCATCGAAAGCCATCTGTCACGACTGCTAGAGATCAAACCAGTCCATGACTCCAGGAACGTCAATGCACTCAGAGCGTTATACGATGAAGCGGAGACGGGAGTTCGAAGTCTTGACGCCCTGGGGGTTCAATCGGATACCTATGGAACGATGCTCCTTACCGTTCTTCGAAAGGTCGTGCCGGCCGATCTGAGCCTGGAGTACAACCGGAGGTCCGCCTCACGAACAGCGACAAAGCATAACGAGCTGAGAGACTTTCTGGACTTCCTGAAAATCGAGATAGAAAGCCGAGAAAGAAGTTTATACGGGTCAGGACATTCCATGCCACGAACCGAGGATCAAAGAAGCCTTCGTCCGAGCAAGGATCGGCAGAGTCGTTATCCTCCTTCTGCATCTGTACTAACAACGGCAGCGGGCCTGGATGAAAAGAACTGCGTGTTCTGCAAATCAGGTGCTCATCTGACTGCGGACTGCACATCCTCAATGACCAACGATGAACGCAAGCGTATACTGAAGGCTGAAAACCGATGTTATCGCTGCACCAAGAGAAACCATCGAGCAAAGGATTGCAGAAGTGCAAAGTGGCTGAAGTGTGCGCAGTGTGCAGGGAGACACGCCAGTGCTATGTGCGACCCGAACTTCAAACCTCAGCATAAGACTACGGCGAAAGAAATGGCGGACACCGGTGAAACATCGACTTCGGGAGGAACGACACTCCAGTCAACGCTCAAGATCACAAACAAAGAAAGGAACAGTGGAAAACGTGTACTTCTGCAGACAGCTCAAGCCTGGGCAGAAGGTGAAAGAGAGCGTTGCCGGATTAGGCTTCTCATCGACGGCGGAAGCCAGCGGACTTTTATTCGCCAAACCGTCTCCAAGAGGCTTCACCTGAAGGAACTGGGTGAGGAGGACTTGACCATTTTCACGTTTGGAGACGCTGCAACGAAAACTAAATGCAAGCGAGTGGAACTGTGGCTCCGCAGCCAATACGACAGAAGATGCGTAAGAATAGAAGCCCTCGAGGTTCCTCACATCTGCTCAGATGTCATGAACAACCCCTCCGAGGAACTGCGGGGCCTGCCTGACGGAATGAACCTTGCGGATGTGGAGCTCTCGGGCAATCCATGCGAGGAGGGAATCAGCCTTCTCATCGGAGCCGATCACTTCTGGGACATTGTGAACGGCGGTGTCAAGCGCTTGGATGGGAAGCTGATGGCAGTTGACACCATCCTCGGGTGGACACTTCAGGGTCCCGTTACCTCTACTTCTGCGACAATCTACTCACCAACAACTGGAGTGATGAGGGTGACTGTGTCCGAAACAAACGACGCGGAAATTTCGGCTCAGCTCAGATCATTCTGGGAACTTGAACACATCGGAATAGCTGACAACGTGACGAAGACTTCAGAGACGGAGTTGCTCAGCGAATTCAAGAAATCCGTAAAGTTCGAGAACGAACGGTACCAAGTTTCACTGCCATGCAATGAAGAAGGCTGGCCAGGTCAAGTGGAAAATGCTCACCAGGTTGCGGACAACAAAGCGGAAGAAAAGAAGGCAATGGTGCTGCAAGTAACTGCACCAGCTCTGTTTCCAGTTTTCGACTTGGAGAGGTACAACTCGTCAACCAAGGTGATCCGCGTAACTGCCTGGATCAAACGTTTCGTGAAGAATTGTGCCAAGACAGCAGACAAACGAAGCGGACCTCTCTCAAGCGAAGAACTGATAGAAGCCGAAACGTATTGGCTTACCGTTGCACAAAGGGAGACTTTTGTACCAGAAATCACGAGCTTGCGTGAAGACAAACAAGTTGACAGAAAATCGACTACTCAGGAATTTGAACCCATTCCTGGACAGCGACGGATTGGTTCGAGTGGGTGGACGATTGCAGCACAGTGACAACAGCGAGAATGTGAAGCACCCAATCGTCCTTACCGCCGATCACCCTTTCACCACCCTTCTCATCGCTGGGGAACACCGTCGGCTGCTCCATGCTGGGGTTCGAGATACGTTAGGACGGCTACGGGAATCCTACTGGATCATCAGAGGACGACAAGCCGTAAAGAAAGTAATTCACAAGTGTTTCGCCTGCCGAAAACAAAGTTGCCTGCCCGCATCCGAGCCAATGGCTCCCTTGCCGGCGGACCGAGTCACAAGAAGCGACCCTTTCAGCATCACAGGGGTAGACTTCGCAGGACCTTTGATCTGCCGTCAAGGGAAAGGAAGCAGCAAGTGTTACATCGCTTTATTCACGTGCGCTGTTACACGGGCGGTCCACCTGGAGCTGGTGAGTGACCTCTCCTCCGCCACATTTTTGTTGGCTTTCAAGCGCTTTGTCGCACGACGCGGGATCAGCACGACAGTATATTCTGACAACGCTTTAACATTCAAACGAACGTCGAAGGACCTTGAACTAATCTTCCGTGCCATTCGGTCAGAAGAAGTGCAAGCATACTTCTCGAATCACAGAATCCGTTGGAAATTTATCGTCGAGAGGGCTGCATGGTGGGGCGGATTTTGGGAAAGAATGGTGCGATCCGTCAAGGTGTCTCTGCGCAAGGTGTTGGGACGCAGCAGCTTGGATTTTGAGGAACTAACGACTGTCCTGGCCGAGGTCGAGGCCGTCATAAATTCTCGCCCTCTTACGTACGTGTACGCCAACGCCGAGGAACCAGAGGTGCTTTCCCCAGCTCACTTCCTAGTGGGGAGGAAACTAACGAGCCTTCCGCCACATCGACTACCAACGGAAGCGCTACCAGCTGGAGATCAGCTTGCTCGAAGATGGAAATACCGCACTGCGGTGGTGGACAATTTCTGGAGAAGGTGGCGGCGTGAGTATCTGCTCGAACTAAGGTCAGCGCACCTGGTCAAACCGACTGCCTCATCGGGACTCCAAGCTGGTGACCTAGTTCTTCTAAAGGAAGACCGTCTACCAAGACACATGTGGAAAACCTGCAGAATCGAGGAGACCATTCAAGGAAGGGACGGCAGAGCAAGAGCATGTAAGCTGATCCTACCCGGGGGAGGAAGGCTTCGCCGGCCCATTCAACATCTGTACCCGTTGGAGTTAAAAGAATGACCGTGCCCGCTCATTCCGGGGGAGATTGTTGTAAGTTGAACTCTGACTCGGAGCTCGGGACGGAAAGAAAAAGAAGAACCGACAACGAGATGGCCATAAATCTCACGTGGTACGGCGCAGCGTAAAAAAAGGAAACAGACAGGAAAAATAAGTACACACAAAGAAAGAGAGACGAGCACGAGGAAAGCACGTGGATGCTCGAGTAACCTCATCGGGCTCCTGACGGACTGAGCTTTGGCCGTGGCCTCGCGTGATGTTTACACCAGCTCGGGCGAACTTGAGCAAGACGAGATGTCTGCCGCCGCCATCGACCACCTGGGCGTGTGAAAAGAGGACCGAGAAAGAAGCGGAATCTGAAACGTCGGCGTGAGGAGGAGAAGGAAAATGATCACGGGACGACAAGGGTCTCAGAGCACAGATCGAAAAGGAACGCCACGAAAGACGCCACGCAAAAGAACTCTTCTGTGTTTTAACGAAGCTTGAGTTGTAGATTTAGACTAATAAACAGTTCGTATTGGGTTAAACCTTGCGGTTGTCATTAAACAA